>JAEIHY010011546.1:0-41936 GCA_018904565.1 Drosophila tsacasi
CAAAAAAAGACATTCTAATGAAATAACAAAAAAATTAAAATGTAGTATTTTCGATTAATCAATTTAATCGATTTATTTTCTGAAAAGATCAAAAAGAATCGATTCACTGGGAATCGATTTATTCGCAGCTCTATTGTACAAGACCGAAGTTATTTCGTAAAAACGCTTAAAATGGATTTTTATACAGTTTTTTCAACAGGCGGCGAAATCAAAGTTAGTGTCCATACTAATAACTTAAGAATCCGCGTGAATAACCTCTATTTTCAGGTAGTAACCGAGCAGTTCGCTATGGCCTTCCTGAAAGCTGTGACCTCTGATCCGGAAAATTGGATCACAAGAGTGTCGCATTACTTTGTGAGCCAATGCTTTCGAGTTCTGGGCCTTAAATTCAACGTGGTCGCAGAGGACTTGTTCTGGACGCAGGACCAACAGTATCGCAACGACAACACCAACTATATTTTCAATCCTGACCCGAAACTGATGAACGATGTGTGGGCTTTTTTCAAGGAGCTACCCGTGCTATTGTCGCATTACGCGTCCGCTTTGAAGTTGGATGTGGAAAATTGCCGCTTTGATCGACTTACACACCCGCTGTCCGCCTACCTCCGAGTGGTGATCGTCTGGATAAAGGTGGTGCACTCCATTTGGCGTAGCATGCATCTAACCGGCGAGACTTCCTCGGATCGCTATCTCTGCGAGCCACTGGCCAGGATGTGTGAGTAGTACTGAAATAACACTGGAATTGCCTAACTCCAAATCTTACAGCCTTTTACATTTTGGGCGGGCTGTCAACGTTGCTGCCCAAGTACTCTCATTTTGACGGTCTCAAGGAAATTTGCCTGACCCTGGCGGTAGACGTTCGCTATGGAATCTTGTGAGTGCCTCGGCAGAAATTACTTTTAATTACTTATGAGTCATTATAGCTATCAGGCAACTAGCGAAGTGGTTGTGACACCCATGCTGGACATGTTCGAGGTGCACTACAGGACCTTCTGCGGCGTGGAGAAGTCAGCCCTCGATTTTGTCTTCTGCATCCTGACCGTTGAGGTAGAAGCCAATTCATTGTCCGTGAGATGCTTACATGTACTTAAACTTTTAGATGGACGAGCCCGACAGTTACATCGAGGCCTATAAATTCATTGAGACCATGCTCGAGCAGTTCGCCAAGAGCATGGAGCGCGATCAAGGCAACAACGTGTATCTGCGTCTGTTCACCAACGAGCTGATCACCGACAAGTATATGGCAGTGATCTTTGAGACACTCAAGACGAGCACTTCCAAGCGCCTGCTCATGGCTGCCCTTAGGCATCTGATGACTCTTCAGAAGTAAGCCGGCTTTTTTCTATATATATAACCTATATACGATCCTTAATATTCTTGAACAGACACTTGGCAAGCGCTGAATGCTTTACGATCCGTTTTCACGAGATGTTGCTCCAGCTTATATTGCGATCTCCTATTTCCTTTTCCCTGGTTTCTTCAATGGCTGCAAAGGTGTACGTCACGCTATCGCAGCGCAAGTTCCAGGAAGGAGATATTTTCCTGCATATACTGGAAACGTACATCAAATCGCAGGGTGTTATCCGGAGAAATCCCAGCTATGCGCAGTTCCGAAGTGAATTGGCCAGATATCTAAGAATTATTGGCACGCACTTTCCAGCGCTACATCGTTTCGAGTCCTACTTAGTTGTGCTCAGGGCTCAAAATGTGCGAATTGAGTTAAGCCTTATAGCCGCCCAGTCTGTAAGCATACTCTTTGAGCGGCTTATGGCGGAGTACTCCAGGGTTCCGGAGGCTACTGAGCAGGTCAACATCTTTCTGCACAGTTGGCCAGGCCTTGTGCAGTCCGCATCCCACCAGACTGGCACTCGAGCTATACTCTACAATATTTATGGTAAGGTGGATTATGTGGCAGTAGCTCAGAGAGAGGCAGAGGTAAGAATAATATATAATTATAATATAAAACTAGCATAAATAACATCTACTTTATATAATAAAACTCGCATAAAAAACATCTACTTTGGCCCACACACATTCTTGCAGCTGCTTACGATCCTAGAGAAGTTCTGCTTGGAAAACTTTCTCAAGGACGAGACGCTTAGCGACGCGGAACTTCAAGGATTCTACATGAATATCTATCGTTCCGTGGATGCCACGGGAAATGATCTGATTCACACGACAGCGGCGAATTATATACGAGAGGAACAGACTCAATTAATGGCTCTTTTGAATCAAACCGATACCGAAGAATCCCAAATGGTTGAGCTACTGGAACCCTATGCCTTGAGTGTGCGACGACTGCGCTCCTTGCTTATTGTCAACAAGTTTGACGTCTGTTTTGCGGCGGACATCTATCCGACTCTGGCCAAACTTCTGCTGGAGAAACGCGTTGAGAACGAGACTCTAAGTATGACATCAAGGTTTCCGTATAAATTTATTTATCGCTTTCCATTTCAGTTTGTTATGGCAGCGAAAGCTTGGCTACCATGCTGATCAAGTTGTATGTAGCTCGCGATAAATCAAATGAAGACTTCCACGTGAGGATATTGGTTTTAGTGCAGCAGCTTTTGGACTTCTGCAGGTCGGAACTTTCCAACTCTAATCTGGACTTTGTGCGAGCCAAGTTTCTATTCTGCTCTACTCTCATACTGCACATTGGTAATCTTCCGGACTTGAGTCTGGATGACGCCACATATAGCGCGCTTTTGGACTGGCTAATTCTGCCTTTGCGAGACTCGCGTAACGAGTCACGCTTCGAGAGTTATGTGGCTGATATGCATTTCGGGTTCCGTCGGCTTATTCAATCGAAACATTTGGTGTTGCCAAACAATCGGATGTGGAAGGTGTTGGTCCAGTATAAAATGGTAAGACTTTTCTACCTTCTCTAAATCGATATATAATTATCCATTTTTAGACGAAAAGAGACTTGAAATTTCTGGACCTTGAGTTGGAGCAACTCATAGGTGTCCTATTAGAGCACCGCGTTCAAGGGTATGTTCGCTGCCTGCCAGTCGTACTGTTGCACGTAACCAGCGATAAGAACAACTCTAAGACTCGGGTGTCGTCCATTTTGACTGCTCACCTGAGCATAATTGAAAAGCACGCCACCGTTTTTGACTCCTGGCATCTGAGGCTGATCGTCTTCCAAGAATTTCTAAATCTCTTGATCAAAAACATTGGCGTCCTGCGATTGGAAGTGGCCAGTTCACGCCAACGGAATCGGCTTCTGCCGCTGCGAAGTGTCCTGCCTCTGCTGACAGCCTTACGTCTGCCGGAAAATCACTTTATGATCATGTAAGTTGTAGTTACCATAATTATTGTTTCCCTTAAAGTAAAACAGCATTTTCTTGTATGCAGTGCTAAATCGATGCACACTTTGAAAGAGGAAGCTATGGGGCCCGAGGAGACTTTGGAAGTAGAAACTTTTATAACCGAGATCAGTAAATTTAAATACCAGTGCGAGGATGAATATATGGCCGTGGTAAATGATGAAAACTTTGCTGGTAAACTCATTCCTCTGCCACCAGGCCCCCTGAGTTACTGGCAACACGAAGCCCTAAAAGATCTTTAAAAAACGGATAATAATACTATATAGATTTAGTTCGTTTTCCTATATTTTAGTCATCATTGAAATATTAATTTCTGACCTATTTATTAAGTCACTGGCAGTACGAAACGCAGAGATTTCTGTAAAATACGGAATATACTTTATGAATTTAACAACTTTTGCCATGTCAGTATCATTCATGTAACAGAACAAACAAAAAGGCTATAACAAAAAGCACAAACCTTAGTTATCATTGCTGCTATGGCTATGGCTAAGGCTAAGTTCTCCCTTCAAAATCTTCTGGGACGTAGATTTAATTCACAATATAGAAAAGTACCCAGTTTTGAAACATATAAGTCTACCATGGCAACGAACGTAGACACTGTACCATCCGAAGATCATCCAAGTGGCGAGACTGACGAAGAGCGCGAGGAGTGGAAGTCCCTGGTCCTTTGGCGTCGCCCCTTGCAGACCTTGAAGTATGGAGGCCTTGAAGTCTATCAGTTCCTCCGCTTCGCCTACCACAAATTGATCAATATTTGGCTGCTGGGTATTTTGATATTTGTGGGTATTATGTGCTCCCTTCCAGGTCCTCACACCTTTTACGTGACTTTTTGCAAGCACTACCTTGGATTCGCGGTCTATTGGCTGGTCCTGGGAGTGCTCACATCTGTGGGATTCGGAGCTGGGCTGCACACCTTCCTGCTCTACCTGGGACCTCACATAGCCGCCGTAACCATGGCCGCCCACGAGTGCGGTACACTGAACTTTCCGACACCACCCTATCCCGACAAGACCATTTGCCCCCCCGAGCCGTATCAGCATCAGGAATTTGATGTATGGGCAATCATGTCAAAAGTCCGCCCGGAGGCCCTGTTCTGGGCCGCGGGCACGGTGCTGGGAGAGTTACCCTCATACTTCGTAGCGCGTAGCTCCCGGCTTTCTGGTAAGAAGGAGGAGCCGGAGACGTCGGTGGACGGAAGAGATGCTTCTAACCTCAGTCTGCTTGAGCTGGTCAAGCAGTTCATAACAAAACGGATGGGACGGATGCCATTTCTGGCAATTCTATTTGCTGCGAGTGTGCCCAATCCGCTGTTTGACATGACTGGAATCACTTGCGGCCATTTCCTAGTGCCCTTTTGGAGGTTCTTCGTGGCCATCTTGATTGGTAAGGCTCTGATCAAGGCTACCGTCCAGCAGTTGTGTGTCATTATGGCTTTCACCGACGGTCTGGTCGAGCAAATGGCGAACGTTCTGCTCCGGGTGCCCTATTTTGGACCGCCGATGCACAAGCTCATCCAGGAGGTTTTGCGCTCAACCAAGCAACAGATGCACGGAGGCGGCCAATCAGATTCCCAAGATTTGTTCAATGTTGTGGTTTGGGTCTTTGAGTTCTTGGCCTTCGTCATGGTGTCCCTCTTCTTGGTTTCCTCGCTCAACTGCCTGGCCCAAGTTCACTGCAGGCGGGAGCAGCAGGAAGAGCGCAAGAAACGCAATCTGGAGCTGGTCCTGTATCCCGACGCAGAGGATCTTTCATCGGAGGAGTTCACCGTCTAAGCTGGTTTTAGATGTTAGAAAAATAGTTGATTTTCTGACTTTATTTATGTTTATCTTTTATCGAAACAAAATTGTCTTACCATTGATTTCTTACCTACTCTTATGAGGAGTTATCAAGAGAAACAAGTGTCTAGTTAACGTTTTATATTCTTTATTTTATTATAATTAGTTTCATTTGGATTTGGGTTCTGTTCTTGCATTGTCTGATCGTTTGGTGTGTTCTGTTCTGACTGTGTTGTTGTTCTGACTGTGTGTTTTGTTGTGTTCAATGCCATCGTAATTATTATCATTGTACAAGTACATTTATATTCAACAGCAATTTAACACAAAGCTAAGCATTTCTTACGCGTCCCCTTCCTAGGCTCTTTAATCATTCATTCGATTCGGGTTAGTTATTGTTGTTTTGCTGGTAGGTATTGGTAAAATCTCATTACTTTTAGCTTTCTTCTTTATTAAACGAAATTGATATAAACTCTAAAAATGGTGGACCTTTTGGATACCGTGATCAGGATGTGGATATTAATATTCCCTAGCGGATTATCGATTCTATTGCCCAATTTCGCATAACACTTGCTCTACGGCTCTCTCCTTTTCGGATGTATACCTAGTCGATCTCTATACTTAACTACCTTTAATCCCATAGTAATCCATTTCATCGATTGAACCCATCCACAAAAAATGAGCTCTCAATTTATGATATTCTACTGAACTCAAGATACCTAATTGAGTCCTGGCTATGGATTGCGTGGGCAAAGCAGGATGTTTTCCATGGATATCATTTCGCGTTCGCTTTTGCTTTTATTAAAGTACAATACATACAGACATGTAAGTACCATACATATACATATACTAAGTAGAGTTCGACTAATTGCGGCATAGACTGTGTTGAAGGTAAAAAAATTAATTGTAACACATTGTAACACTTACACTGGGAGAAACGAAAAGCTCTTCCCAACATCACCATCCACACTCCCTAATTAGCTTGTACAAAACTTCTCTGGGACACCGGGCGGAGATCGAGGGATCAATCAGGGTTTTATTCTAGATTGATAGAGCGACCACTCATCCAAGTGCCCCTCGTTCGACTGATTTGCATTTAGGTAAATATGTATGTATATTTTAACTACACTCATATACGTACGTACGACATGATCTAACCGATTTTCACCAGTGCTGGGGAGTAGGCATGCGATTACGAGTACAATTACGATTAGATATTACAATACAATCTTGCCTAAACGTTTTACTTGTTTACTTGACGCATAATTTCAGTATTCCATATTCCTGTATTGCATAAACTAGCTTTGTGGTTATTCACTTTGTTATTTAGTTTCAATTATTATCCTCGTTTTTAAGTAATTAAGATTAATTTGTTGCCATGTATGGTATGGTATGAATGCGGCCTCGGCTCATACCCACAACGTATGCTCCTGCCGGTGGCTCCGCTCCTCGCCATTCGCTTCTAAAATTTGACGCCTAATACAATTTGCTTATAAGTTTCGGTTAAAAATTCAATTTATCATAATACATCATAATACCATTTTCCTATAATTTATGATATATATAGTATAAGACGCATGTATGTATGTAGTTTTACAATCGAAAGAAAGAAGGAAGGAGAGTGGGGTACAAAGAAGAGAGACTTTCAGCGGAAATTATGCCTAGAAGTTAGTTAGTTAATTTAGTTTTCGGGTTTCCCTCTCACTTTACAGCTAAGTACAAAACTAATTTAATTTAATTTGACTTAATCGCACTGATCGGGCTGAACACATGCCTCCTAACACTCCGATTAGTGTTTCATTTTCCCCTATCAGCATATAATTTATGTTTCATTTATTTTCTGGCTTTGCAAACGGGAAAGAAGGTATTATTCTGGAAAGGAAAAATCGAGGATTCGCAAAAACAGGGCTCAGCTAACTGGGCCCGGGCCTATGGAAGTATTTTGAAAGACAAATATTTTTTAGAGCAGCGGAAAAAGTTCTTACATATTGCTTCTTAGTATAAGTATTATCTGTATTCTTGTAGTATGTACGATATATTTAAAAAAATATTAACGGCGGGAAGTACTACAATCATTTTGAAGCATTTTAGTTTGGTTTCCTCAAGTGACTCCTCCTATGCACATCGTCGTCAATATAATATGTATATGATCGTTATCATTCGATTTTGTAGCAAAATGTATCAATTTTAACTCGGCTTTACGTTTAATTTTGTGTAGAATCCCATTTCGGTTGTTGATTGTAGAAAATTGTATTCGTATTCGGACACTTCTGTAGGTTAAAATGCACCCTGCCACGGCACCGTCTCAATTTAGTTGTATCAAAAGCAAATGTTTTCACTGTATTGTCCTTAATGTCTCAGAATATTTCCGCTTAGCATTGGTTTCGGTTTCGGTTTCGGTTTCGGTTCTTCGGCTCCTTGGTGAGTTCCTTTAATGAGTCTCTCGGTGAAATGTCTGCTTCTTTCGGAGTCTCCACGTGGACAACGGGAAGTGGCGGTGAATTATTCAGGAGGTGACACAGTTACGTTCGAAGTTTCCGTTTACGCATAATGACATTCGGTTTCGGTTTCCTTTTATTTTGTAAGTAAGTGAGTATATTGTCGACTACTTATGTACATCCCTTGTTTTGTTGATCTTCTTGTGTCCATTTTGTGATTAGAATTATCTCAAATTGATTAGATTCGGAAGTTGTATATTAATGACAGTGTTCGGTTATTCATGTTGAGCTTTAATACTTCTTACGGTTTTCTGTTTCTGTTTTTCTGTTCACAATTCAGTTAAATGCTTACGATTGTTCCTTTCAGAATCTGCGACTATCTCCGGATTCGTTATACAATATCTTTAATGTTACTTTCAACTGTGCACATATCGAACGCAACCCGCAATGCAATGCAAACTGACTTTAAAATCGAAGATCAATTATTATTCCTCTGCTTAATTCTGCCTTCTAAACGTAAATAATTACTCTAAATAAATGCCAACGTATGTACTTGCACCAACTTATGATAAGGACTCAGGGTCGGGTTCAGGTTGAGGATCTGTTTTAGCCAGCGTGCAGTGTTAATCAGTTAAATTATAATTGATATATATATTTATAGACTATGTACAGATGCATTGGTTATCCGACAGGACCGGCAAGTCCTGCCCAATGCGTTCGAGTCTCTGCTTGGGTACGAGGAGAGATCTCTGTATAATACACCCTGCGCGGTGATGTCCACACTAATTGTTGTTAAATATAGTCGTACAGTCCTGCAAATAAATTTAATTAGTGTAATTTATCTGTAAGGATATTAGCTAATACCCACTTCATTTAATGCTCTGCAAATATCCATAAATTTACTTAATAAAGTACAGATTATTGTGCTCAAGTCAATCGGTTCTTCCGCAATGCTCCCAGGCGTTGGTCCTAGACAAACCATTCGTCCTTCTGCGCAGCGCCGGCGGCGCCACCTCCGGCGATGTTCGTCTGGCTGAGCCCGGCGGAGTTATGCGATAGATCTTGACCTAATTGACGGAATTTGCCAAGCACCAAATGGGACGGACTTTGGTGGCCATCTTCAAGTAGCTGTGTGGAGTGCGGTGGTACCCGGATGGTCCCGCAGGGTGATGCCAGTTTCCCGACGTCGGCAGCTGGGTGTGCTCCCGCGTCAGCGTGCCGCCGACACTGATGCCATGGTAGTGCAAATGTTTCGACGAACCGTTCGTGTCGGCATTGTGGTGCACTGGAAGGCAAGATCAAGGGGTTAATGCAATTTTAATTTGATATTTTTCTTAGAATGATCTCACATTGCAGTGCGGTGTTCTGGTTGGCGGCGTTTTCGTCCTGACGCCGGCATACGCAAATGGCTATGGCCACGATGAGGGCACTGAGCACCAGCAGTACGCCGACGACAATCAAGACGAACCAGGTCATGTCCATGCCAAAGACTGTGCTACTCGCCTCGCCTGAAAGAAGGAAGAGAAAGCATGAACTCGGGCTGATATTGGGAATACAAGGAATTGGGACAAGCCAAAGGAATTGAGATCTTAGAATGTTAAAGTTAAAGACCAATACTAACTCTGGCACAGATTCTGCACTGATTCATCCGAGTTGTCGCCGCAGTGATTGACGCCATCACACAGCAGATCGGGATGGATGCAAAACTCGCGGGTGGCGCAGGTGAAGTCCTTGCAGGTGTGCTCTGTGGGAAGGAAGGAGGAATGGGAAGAATTAGCTGGTGTAATGGCATCGGCTCTCTCTCTGCACTTACTGGGATCCTTCACCGACGTAATCACCAACTTGAAGCCGTTCGCATCCGTTCCCCAGCCATCGGTCACGTACTTCAGAGTCACAAAGTTCGTGCGCGTCAGGAGCGCGTTGACGGTGTTCTTTGTGTTGCGACAGGAGATGTCAATCTGCAAGGCAAAGTATCCACAAATTAGTATTTGCTGGTTTATCATCAATTACAGTAACGAGCGAACGCCGTGCATATGCAAATGAGTGCTTCTGTGTGATTTATGTCCCGAGAAATTGCATTGCGATGACGCCAGTCAGGGGAATTATACATTTGTTAACGACAGCATTTAGTCGTGATTATATGGCTAACATCGATTCTTTATGTCTTGACTCAAGTAGATTGATTTATAGCAAGCTACCGGGGAGACAAATGTTGAATATAAGGAGAGTAAGAATTATACGTTTTGTTGAAACAATAAGTTCTCCAATCATACTTAAGATTAAAACTTGACCCAACTTAACATTTCAAGTAATAAATAATATTCAAGGCATCATTTCCCCCTTCCCCCCTTCCGTCTCAGCTATGAAAAGAAGCTTTTCAGACTGGATAGCAACTCCTTATTAAAGGACCAATTAATCGCTTGGCATCAGGCAGCGCAGCATCCAACCCGCTTAAGCTGCAGGCCACGTATTGATGTGCTCTGATTCTGCGGTTAATTGCATGTGAGTATATGTATGTGCTTACGTATCCGTACGGTCCTGCTTTCAGGAGACAATCAGGAGGTGACAGGCGGGAGCAGGTGGACAGGAGATGGAGCATCATGTGGTGCATCGCTTTTGGCTCCCACGACACCTGTACTTTAAGCCCGCATGCAAATGTGCAACAGTCTGGGCAGCATAATGGAAATTAAGACAAATATACACCCCGGAAAATACTTTCCTTATAGAACGGAATACAAGAGAAGCTATCTTGTAAAATATTTTGAAATATAAACTTCGGCTTTCCGAAGTTAGCTTCCTTTCTTGTTTATTAATACTTAAATACTTGTAAGACTTTAAATAACTTTATATAGAACCGTTTATATATTATTTTATTTATATTTTAGGAGGAATCTGACGAGTTTTATCTGGTTAGTTTTTTTGGTTCTGTTTGCCCGTATGTCCTTTTATCGTAGTATCTCAACTCCAAGGCAGGAGTAGCTGCATTCTTTAAAATTTCGCATTTTCAAGAGGCTAAAAGTTCTTGTATTAATCTTACATTGCCCGGAAAATGTATTCCTTAACTTTTCAGGGAAATTATGCTTTAAATAATGTATTTTTTTTATCAATGTTTCATTGCCTTATTGATGAGGAGCCACACGAATATGTACGTTTCCACTTAGATTTCGCATTTAATTTGCAGAGCTTGGTAAACTTTCTCCACTGTCGTCTGCGCTGGTTGGCCACCTTATCGTCATCGCCATCCGCATCCTCATCACCGTCACTGCAAAGCGTAAAATGATGATGATGTCCCCACCTCTTGCTACCTTCTTGTGCCGGCTCCCTTTGGCACTCCCACTCCCACTCCCGGCACTTCGTTTGGCACGTGTATGCGGCACGTCTCCTGGTTCATCACCAGAACCCGAGCCGAACCGAACCGAGCCAGCTCCAACTCTAGCCCCGATCCCCAGCCTCAGCTGTGTAAATTTGTAATGTTGTTGGCTTTGGCTCATGAAACTTCCACTGGGGGTTCATCAACGCTCCCCCGGCATTCCCGAAGCCGCCTTGTAGGCTTTGCTGTGGCTGCCTTTCTTGACACAGCGTCCTCTTCCTGCTCCTGCTCCTCCTCCTGCTGCCCTCATCCTTTCTCCCGGCATGTGTGTGCTAGGGTGTTCCTGCATCTTCGACGTGCCGCGCTTTGTGGCATATTTTAATTTTGTTGCAGCCCGAAAATGCAAACTTTTCTCGGCTTCTCCCCCTTGGAGTTTTCCTCGTCGCCGGTCTATGTGTGCTGGAAAATTTTAATTTTGGATTTTTGCGGCCACCGCCCAACTTGATGCAGTGACAACTTCTTTTGTCAAAAACTATTTACATATTCGTAAAATTGTATTCTCCCTCCCCAGCATCGCCCTCTGCCTTTGGCTGCGGCCAGTGGAGGAGCAAATTTACATACTTTTGCCACTTTGCAGGCTTGCTGGCTCTGTAGTGTCGCCCAAGTGGAGCAAAGTGGTTCAAGCCGAAGTCAAATTCATAAATCCCGCCCAGCACACCGCTCCGGCCGGGCAACTTACAAAGCAGCTTAGGTGGCAAATACCGCAAGTCGACTGATTCCCAACTTCTGCATCTTCAAATATGCACACAGGGACTGAGGAGGAAGAAGCGCTCAAAGGATGTGGCTGGATGCGGACTGCAAAACAAGTCACTCGACAAATGTACACATCCGCTAAGGTACTTATCGGAATCATTTAGGTGTCAACCGTCGTCCTGGGAGGACAGCCTCTGCCCTGCCGGCTTATGATAAATGTGTGTGACCTCAAAGGGAGTGCGACCAAGGACAGGACCGCAGTTACCGCAGTTGCAGTAGAATCCGAATCAAAGAAATCCGTATCAGAAAGCCTTTAACTATATACTATTAAGTTTCTATAACAAAATCCTTGGCCTTATTTAATTGGAGTTCCATAATTTATGGCATTAACCCTCATGAGCATCGATAAGGGAGGCGAGCACCTTGCCACTAATAAATACACCACAAATTACAGCCTCTGAGGGCCGATGAGTGTGTCTTAATTTGACAGGCGGCACTGCAGCGCTCCAATGACCGAATGGGGCGATTCGGGTGATTCAGTGCCTCATCCATTCTCGTTGTTCTGGCCATGAAGGCGTACGTGCGTGCTGGCCTTGTTTGATTTAAAGGTTGTGGCCCCGTCCATTCCCATTCCCATTCCCATCGCCAATCCTATTGCCATTTCTGGTCCATTGAGTGATGGTGGCGCCTGTTGAGCTCGCCTGTTGTCCTTGCCTGGGTCCTCGCTGATTTGGCAGAACGATTTTACGATACTTTCGCTTTTATGGCCCTTCCATTCGCCAGCTAACTTATTTACGATTGGGGTGGCGGCGCTGGGGGTTCCCCTCGAAATCACAGTTGACTTTGCCCTTGGACAATAACTGTCACTCGAACTCGCATCTCATGTACTCAGAGCCCTCATAATTAAGGTTAATTTCGAAGCCATCGATATTGATGTGGCTCGTTTTTGGCCCCCGATAATGCTCCAGTGCTCGGTGTCCTCAAGGATGACGATGAGTCTGTTTTTTGGGGGATGCAAAACCCTGGGAAATGGCTTTCTTTACGATCTCATTTCAAATGCAATTTCCACTCGCTTCGAAGCTTCAGCTTTTTGTTACAGGTTCAGATTTCGAAATGGTTATGACTTTGCTTTCATTTTCAGAAGTTCCGTGCAGCGATTTGAGCGTTTTTAATGTCTGTACTTTGAATTTAGATGGCTTTCAAGTTATGAGAGGTGCTTCTTATTGTTACTTTGTGTATTTTTTACTTTGGTATTTCTTAGCTCTCTTTAGTCCTATTTTAAATAGATTTAAATCGCTTTAAAAATTTAGACCATGATAGTTTCGCTTTGGCCCCGCTAACCTGGCAGCCAGCATGTCTTTTCCACTCAATGGGGACACTCGGATTCTCCTCTATGGAAGATGACAGAGCTTTGGCAGTGGCCCAGTGGCCGGGGGAGGCTGTAGGCCCACAAGAACCTCAACTAGTGCCATCGCCACCAGGGAAATTGGGTCGCGCCACACAGGCGACAGAAAGCGGCTGAAACATTTTTGTTTTCAGCTTTGGCACATCCAGTTTCAAGGTTTTCCCCGGAGAGAAAAAAATGAGAGTGTGGGATGGGGCTGCCTTGGCTGGCATTTTTCTAATTTTCTAGCTCTACATTTTTTATGCATATTTTCTTTTCTATATTTTTTTAGTGGCACTGTAGCCGCTTCCTTTGGCAAATAAAGGATTTGGCTTATGGGCGCTCTATTTGTGGCCACTTTCCTTGGCTCCAACTGTCAGTCCGCCGTTAAATAATGCAGTGAGAGAGGGCGGGCCGCCAGTGGGACGATACGGGGCGGGGCTGGGTGAATGAAAAATGGAAATTGTTGCTGATAAAATCACAGGGCTATCAGCAGAAGGAGCTGCGCCAGAAGCTGTTGCCGCATTGCAGCCGCAGTGGAAACCAGGCACCCGCACACATCCTTGCTGGCTGTCATCATTGCGAATGTTGCAGCGACAAAATTATGCCTGCATGTGTGTGTGTGTGTGTGTGTGTGTGTGCGGACTGCAGCATGTTGGCTGAGCGGAAACCCCACAGGGATTGAACCTAAAATGTCAGAAGCATCAACGTGATCTGGATAATGCGGTAGCTGCGGCTGCCACTCCTCTATGCCTCTGCCACTGCCAGTGCCAGTGCCACTGCCTCTGCCTTCAGTCCCCCTGCATAGCTGGGCAACAACAACAAATTCCTGCTGCGGATTTGATCAACCACCCTCGCTTACCACCCACCACCCTACCCCAGTCTTCCCCCCCCTTAGATGCGCCTTCGAGTGTCGCAAACTAAGCAATGATTGGCCTTAACTATCGACATGTGATGCCAGAGCATATTTACATATATGCAAGGATGTGTGGCGTCATCGGATTCCTTAAACGTTACTTACCCGGGATGCAGCACAGCTCCAGGGATCTGGCATGTAATCGATAGGGGAATGCATCAATGGGCTCTCGCCCTCCCAGACCAATTTCGTGGAAGTTTAACAAGACATTACCGAAAGCTGAGATGGCTTACAAATCGGGCTTAAACGTTATTATTTAAATACTTATTAAGCCCTGGAACAAGTTCATTTCGAAAGAAACTCAATCAGAGTTTACTATTTAATGTAACCTCAGCAAGGCAACTCAGACGCTTAATGCGTATACGTAATATTTCTATGTATGTTAAAAACTAAAGAAAAAACTTAGGTGTGCACAACAGGCATAAAACTCATAAAAACAGCAAGAGGAATAATTTATTCTTCAATAAAAAAATAAATAAAACAACTAAAACCCATTTATGGTAATCACTATCTCAAAACCCCTGTCTCGGTTGACATTTTCCCAAATAGATTAATACAAAATGCATATTTTAGCCGCTCAGTGTATGAATATTAGGCTTGGAAACATGAAAAGAACGCACCAGCAAATGATTCCGTAATGAAGGTATGCAAATATATGAATATGCACGCTGATGGCCCGGCTGGATGCTATCTTCTCCCAACTGGGACAAATTAAATATACATTACCCCCGCCGCAAGTAAACATATCGCTGGTGTTCCGATGGCTGAACAAATGAAACGAAAATCTATAAATCAATATTTATGCCGGGCTCCTGTTTTACTCTTTTTTATGTTGATGTTTTTATATATGTATATAGTATAGGAAAAGAGTGAATTTGATTTGCGATGCACCAGGAGCTGTGATGGCGATGGCCTTTATTTGATTACGAAAATGGAGAAGCAACATCGCTTAATTCACTTAGCATATACGTACATTTGCATACATATCATCTGCCATGAGTGATTCTAATTTGAATTGCCTGTTTCACAGTTCACTTGGCAATAATTCAATCTACTGTGCATCCGCACATACGTAGGCGTACCGTGCCTCCGTATATCCATCCCAGTGTATGCACATAATTACAGCTGCTTCAGTCCCAGTCCCAGTACCAATTCCATTCCCATATACTGCACCAGGAGATGCAGATGCCTCCCTGGCAGCGGATACACATGTACTGGCACAAGGAGCCAGAGCTCTGACTGCGTTTCTACCACAATTTAATTGTTCACACGGCGTTGGTCGACTCACTCACGTGATTAGCCGTTTCCAGGCGAATCAATAAAGTGCCAGCGCCATCCCAAAGCCCCAAATGCACTCGGAAAAAAACAAGTAAGGACATACCAATAAATATTAGCAGTAAATACTTAAAAACTATATGTTTAGGAAGGCTAAACATCTATTAAACTCTTGACAAAACTATAATTTAACTCTGATTTCTTAAGGACAGTAAATTTATAAAATCATGTACATTTAAAAGCCTCTAGTGCACCCGTATTAAACCTCCTTTCAATCAGAATTCCGCTACCTTTTCCATTTGCATATGCAAATTAGGTGTTTCGCTAATAAAAAATGTGGGGCACGTAGCACTCCCGCTGGCAGATTTCAATACACACCCCACTCTCTCTCTCTCTCTCTCGCTCACATTCTCTCGGGGGCGTAATTACACTGCTGGCAAAAGAGGATATTGATCCTGGGACACAAACTCACCTTGGGCGTGGAGACGGCATGGGCTCCGTCGTAGACCAGCAGGTGATCGTTGCAGTCGAGCTGCAGCATGTCGAAGCGCAGCATGAAGCGCTGCAGCACCGAGTGCGTCTGGAAGGTGATGATGCAGTCCAGGTTGCGTTCGTTCTGTGACCAGAGCACGGCGCCATCGATCTTTCGGTACAGCTGCTGGAGGAAGTGGTTCTTGCACAGGGACTGCATGTAGTCTGAAAGAAAGAGAGGGTATTTGAGGGTTTAATTTAGTTGATAAATATTTCCATATTTATATATTTATTTTTATTAAGAGCGTAACAACCAGCTTAATTCCACACATCTTGTATGCAATAATTCTGTGACATATCTCTGCTTCCGTAAAAAGAGCCATACCTTTGCTGTACTTGCCACTCCGTGAAATAAACTCTTATCTCCATACTTTATTTTAATATTTCCATAACCCAGATATGCCGTAAACTCAACAGTTCCGAAGTTCTCACACCACTGGTCCTTGGTCCTCCGACAACAGGACCTCCACTCCGCCCACGCCATCACACGTCGGCGGACGTCTCCGCTGGCAACTTCCTTTGGCTTAATGGCGTTGCGGCGTCTCGTGCGCTGCGCCGGAAAATGTGCACTTAAATTTTAATGGAAGGATGAAAAATTCATTTACGCTTCGCTTCGCGTATTACTTGCACATGTTCCCGGGCTCACTAGTTGCGTTTATTATGCCCCTCCCTGCCTCTGCACTCAACGAAGAGTGCAGTTTGGCAACTGGCAACTGGATGCGGTGGATTTGCATAATACCTGATCTCAAATTCAACGCACACGTTAATACCTAATCTACACGCAGGCTGAGCCATGAAATAAGCTTTCTAAATTGAAAAAATAATGGTAAATAGTGGGTGAGATGCACCATGACTGGGATTTAACTTAGAGGTTTCTTCAATATTATAAATTTCTACACAGAAATATGAAAGCAATTTAACATAAATTTTAGTTTCCCTTACTTAACTTATACAACTCCTAGTTAGCAGTGATATATTTTACTTAACCACTCATACTTACAGAATAATTCATTTTAAAACTAAATACCTCTTTAATATAAAAACCTTTTGCTATTTCCATACCATTATCTATCTATATATTTGATGAAACTCTACTCGTTCAGCACCCCTCCCCTAGTGATAAGTTTTTAATTGTTCCAAGGGGACAGCTTCCGCTCGGAACTTTGAATATTCCCCGGCTCAATCAAAAGGACCTCAGCGGCAGGAAGTCAGTCGATGCCAGCTGCAGACAGGCAGCAATGCGAAAATAATATCGCATTATTTAAGCAACTTTTAATTAGTTTGATGGCGCAAACTATGGCGCTTAAGTGCCAAATGCATTAACACGAAACGAGAGCCATTTCCAGGAGCTGCTGGACACAGCGGCACATGCAAATAGAGGGCGGGGATGCCGACGCCTCTCCTCCCAGGGCAGACCATTAAAGCAACGCAGGACAACGGGCGGGTTTTTAATGAAACACAATAATGTGAGGGAGGGGTTTAAGTGGGACGGACACCCTCCTCTAAGCTTACGTGCGCCTGATTTCAGGCAATTTCCTGCCTAGCAACCGCTTCCGCTCCTGCCGACGCCACTAATTCAATTTCGCCCCCAATAAAACGCACACGAAAAGATGACGCCGCATCCTGGCGAGCTGAGATGCGAAGGCGGCAGCAGGAAGCGGGCCAGGAGCACGCCCAAGGAATTCACTACAAATTCGTTTTACGCCCAGCAAGGGGGGGAGCCTGAAAAGAGCCATCATGTGAGCTAGGTCCTGGCGCCCTGCAAATGCCTCATTTTCGGTCACAAATGTTGTGTCGTCGCCGTGTTGCCAACTTCAAAATTGAATTCACAATTTGGATTGAATTGCTGACAGACCTGGCTGCCCTTTGTTTTAGTTCCAAGCGCCTTTCTACACTGAACAAAAACTTATATGGGAAAATTATATTTTAACTTATAAGGAATTTTTAGAAAACTTTTTTAAGTAAAAATTTTATTTTTTGTGGGGAATTTAAAAAGCTTAAAGATAATTAATTATTAATTTCTTATACCTTATATATATTCAAATATCTGAGAACAATCTGATCATTTTTCCCAAGTGTTTGAGCACCGAAAAAAAGGTTCTCCCCGACTGCCTCTGCCTGACTAGGTAGACAGTTTTTCCTGCTTTATATGTAATTGGCAATTTCGTTACACATTTCGCTTTGATCTCCGGCAAAGTAAATAGCAGAGTGTAGCAAAGAGCTCGGTATGGGCGTAAAATGAAAGGTGGAAAGGCGGGGCGTGGCAAGCCCCTCCTACCATGCCACCTGCACAAATTGGCCGCAAGCCACTTGGTGAGTAATTTTCCGTGGCCTTTCAGGCAGTGGAAAATTTTTGGAGGCAGCTATTCCGGCGGCTTCTGTGCTTTGCCCCAAACACATTCTAGTGAGTAAACACTGAAACCAGGCCGGGGAAGAATATTTCACGAGTCATGACCTTAACGAGGGCTTAACAGATTAGCGTTAAGTAATGTTTCATAACCATGATACCCACAAAATATGGTTTATATTAAGACTGGCTAATAGTTTTTACATTAGGCCATGAAAAAGCATGTAGAAGTGTTTGTTTCACTCGAACCTTGGTTATTTATTTGCTTAGTTAATACTTTAATAAGGAAAATTTAGTTTTGATTTAAAACATATTTTTCCTTAAATTTTCTAGATTTATCTAATCTCTAGCTACTTTCGTGGCAAATTCGCTTTGAAAATATATTTGGGCCACACTCCTGAATATGCATATATGAAAAGTTATGTCATCTGAGTCCTTCGGAAGTTCCCTTGTCCTGATAAATTCACTTGCAGCTGGTACGGCTTGAATAATTTCACTCAGCTGGCACTGGAACATCGACAGCGACAAATGGAGCCTCAGCTCAGCGCGGCGCAGATCCGTGTGCATCTATATCCACATCCGTATCTATATCTGCATCCCATATGGAGTAAGGAGCACGGGAAATGTGAGAAATAGAAATAGAGTTTCTGCACAATTTGCCACAGACACACAAGGGATGAGCAGGAGCTCCTCCCGGCGCTCTGCTTCCTCCTACCAGACTGGGGACCAGGGAAAATGAACCGTCAGAGACAATTGTAAAATATCAATTACGTTGTGGAGTGAAAATGGAGAGCAAAGTGCTCGGTTGCCGCTTCCGTTATCATTGGCTCCTAGGCGGCCCTCAATCATTTCTGGACAGGATTGTGGGTAGTGGAGCGGAGTTGGCAGTGTTTACCCCCATGTACGTATCGGGATTATCATGCATCTGAGCGCTGAGCCCCCGGGGAAGCAGATATACCGAGATAGGACAGAAGCGAGTGGGGGTGGAGATGGAAGCGAAGTGGAATTCGGACTGGGATTCGAGAAGGAGGAGGAGGAGGAGGGCTAGGGCTGCCTTCGGGCTGTCGGGTCTTCTGTGTGAAGTGAAAGACAAACGAAAGCCGCCGCGCAGGACGCTGAAGCCCATGCGACAGTCCTGGCAGCCCCGGGATGGAGTCCCTTCCCATCCGACAGATACATTTTCTATAAATTAAGGCATTTCTGACACAAATGTCGGCAGCGCCAGGGAAAACAATTCCATTTGCAGTGGTGGGCGGCGCCGCGGATCCGCCAGCTGAAATTGCAACATGCTTCAAGTTCAGCTTCTCATCTGTGCCTCCCACCTGCACTCAACGAAAATATGGTTAAGTACTTCAATAAGTTTATATTTTAATTGTGAGTTATACAAATATATATTTTGTTCTTTAAAGATAATGTTCTTGGATGTACATCTTGTTTTCGCTATGTTAAAAATAAGGGAAATATCTCAAAAGGAAATGTAGAAATTATATACAAAGATTGTGACTGTTGATCTCTTGAAAAACCTAATTTTTTCATTTCCTTTTCCTTTCAGTGAACTCTCCCGGATATATCCACACATAAGCATGTTTATCTTCAATTTGTTTATGCACTCGCAGGGAGCAAAGAAGGACGAGCTGCGAAGATAGAAGCCAAATGGAAGAGCAATAGGAAGGGGAGAAAGACCACCAGGAGGAGGAGGAGGAGGAGGATGAGTACTGGGAGCAGGAAAACCACTCTTGCCTGGAATGAGTACTCGGACCGGGGGCAGGGCTTA
This sequence comes from Drosophila tsacasi, assembly GCA_018904565.1. Lineage (NCBI taxonomy): Eukaryota > Metazoa > Arthropoda > Insecta > Diptera > Drosophilidae > Drosophila > Drosophila tsacasi. The sequence continues at coordinate 19,833 of JAEIHY010011546.1, forward strand.
GTTTTGATGGCAGGGCAGCAAAAACACAGGAAAACGACATTTTCGAAATTAGGGATAAGGCTCGGATTAAAGCCAGAGAGCGGCCCACATCAAAACGGAAAGGAGACGGCATAGCGAAAAAATCCTCAATCTGGCCGGCGTGTTCATGAAAATATTAAGTCCGACACAGACACACACAGAGAGAGGCTTTCGGCCTCATCTGCCACTCAAAGCCAATTTTTCAGTTAATGGCCGGGATTATTCGGTGGCAATGTCATTTGCTAAGGCTGAGCCACTGCCGCTGCCACTGCCAAAAGGATTAAAATTGGCATAATTAATTTCAGGGCTTTGTTACCCGCGTTATTAATCGACTAATAATGCCACCAAAGCTGCTTCCAAGGAGCTGGGAATCACTTTATGTTGCCATTCAACTAACTGCCAGTCCTCAGACTTATCTTGATGGTAGAAATCCCCACCAACGCTGGGGGCAACTTGGCAAACAGTCTTCCAAACGTCCAAGTTGTGGATTGTCGTCGTCATCATAACTCGCGGCACTCGGAATCGCATTGGCAATGGTCGCCGTAGGAGGAGAGGCCATTCTGCAGCTTAATGCTTCCGCTGCCGGATGTGTTTGGAGGTCCTAAATGCGTTTTGGCCCCAAACTCCAAGTGCAGTTTTTCCTCCATTCCGGAGATGCCTCCGTGGACATTCAATGTCTTCTTTTTATGCCCGGTGGAAAATTATGTTTACCCTGCTGCTCTAACTTTGTCCTCATCCTCTCGGGCAGCCTTCTAGGGACACAGGCACATACACTTAGACCAACGACCTTGGTAAATAAAGGACTTTCTGGGCTACACAAAAAGAAACATACTATAATGTTTAGTATATAAATCACTTAGTTCAAAATAGTTCCAACTGTAGGAAATATTTGTATTTAATACCCAAAACTATTCTATTTCTTACTGTGTAGTACATCCTTAAATGCTTCAATCATCGCCAGCTCCTGCAGTATGGACTGGACAAATATCACCATAAAAGCAAATGGAAGCTGCGAATTATAAAGCTCCTTGGCACAGGTAAACAAGTGAGTCACAGTCACAGAATCCCAAAGGATATTCCCGAGGATAATCATCGAGTATTGCAAATATGCCATCAAATACAATATTGCAACTGCAAACGATGACTGTGTGAGAGGTTTTTTATTTGACGATTTTAACTTGGCAGCGAGGCTGTGATTAGAGAAAGTTCGAATTGCTTTGGCAAATATTTATGCCAGAGGAACTTTTGAAAGACCAAAGAAAAATATGTGGAAATCTTTCATATTTATTGAGAGCCTGGAGAAGGTTAGTCAATAATAACACTTTCTTATTTATTAACTAATATCTAAGTTAGATTTGGTAAACATTTCATAAAACGAAAGGCACTTGTTATCCTTTTTATTTCTAGTTTGTTGTTAGTTATCCTTTCTACAAACTACAGACTTTTATTCAATTTAATTTCACAAAATTTCTCTTGCTAGACATGTTTGCCTTAAAAGCACAGGGACCCCAAATAATCTCTAGTTAATCAAGGCTCCTCATTTAATTAGCCCTCACTTGGAGTTTTGAACCCTGAACCCAGCCAACAGGCTAATGCCCATTTAAGGGCTTATACTTAGCATTTCCTGAAGCAGACCCCGGGCCCAGACATCGGGATGCAAATTTAATGTAAATATTTTAAACTAATTTTCAGTGATTATGCAAAACCGCAAATAAATCTGCAGCAATGGAATAACCGAGTAACCGGCACATCCGAGGATGCCGCAAGGAGCAGCGGCGGGCACTACGGCAACGGTAGCGAAACCGCAACAGGGGCAAGCTTAGTGCGTGCCCCAAAGCGAGCACAAGGATTGGAATTGGAGGAAAGTTCGGTTCTCTGTGTGTGGGAGTGTAGTGGAGGAGCTGGGGAATTGCGGATTGGGGGTCAGAGTTGTTGGTTTGCTGCTGCTACAGCTCTCGGCGCTGTGGCAAAAACTTTAGCCTGAAATCTGGTTGGTTTTCGATCATCCCCGACCCGGTTCACAGTCCTCCTCGGGGTTCCTGCCCTGCTCCGGCTCCTGCTCCTGCTCTGGCTCCTGCTCCGGATGTGCCCGGCAACTTGGTTGCAACAAAATAATTTCGCTGGCTCGTTTGTCAAACTAATGGCAGGAATTTGAGCAATTTAAGCAACAAAGGTTAAACAATGAATTTCCTGGGCTCCGATATTGAATTTTACTGGCCCCCGAGTGACCTCCGGCGTTCGTGTGATGTCAACGCCCGCACAAAGGGATGCACTGAGGAAAAGGAAAATCTTGTAAACTAGGGAAAACTATTGTTAAATCATGGAGAAGAGGGAGGTAAATATAATATGTGGCAAGACCTGATGAGGTTTGAGTAAGTCTAACAAATAATTTATCTTGAATGTAACACAAGAGAAAACTAAGTCAAGATGTCATAAAATTATTTCCAGTGCATTATCCCACGACCTACGCTCTTTATAGTTGACTAAGCCGGAGCTGGAGCTGCTGGCTCCGACAGCTGCTGCCGGACTCACACGCTCCATTAGCGGCACACAAAATTCGATGGCATCTTCGAGGCGCTGCGATGGCCACAAGGATTCACAGATGACGCCCCTGGACTTGTGTCGCTGCTGCTGCTGCTCCTCCGGCTGCTTCCTTCTCCTCTGCTTTAATGAAATAATTGAAGTAAATGCCTTTCGCCCCGACGAGCTCATCCGTCCGAGGCGTTTGCATAATGAGCATAATCTCTGCTCTGCGCATAGTCCTCATAGTAATATTCCCTAGCTCCATCGACTGACTGCCTTTAGCCCCGAGATGTCCTTCGACAAGCCATTCACGTGGTTCATCGAGCTCCGTTCGCCCTCGGCGGTTTGTCAAAGTAATTGGGCAATTTGCGTGGCGCAATGGACAGGGGCTTTTAAGTTCCGCGGATATTTATGTCAGGGCGCCATTATGACAGGTCGCATTAGCTCGTAATTAGCCAATGATTGTAATTGTCCCACGGAAACTACTTAGCCCCCTCATCAGTCATGATTTCAGAGCCCAGCAATGGGTAGCCAAACAGAAGGTCAGGTAAAGTTTAGGTGATAATTGCCAGTACTATCATTAATGCAATTTATGTGAAAAATTTACCATTAAAATCTTCATTCATCAATAATGAAATATTTAAAAAAAAATACAAAACAAAAATTACAAAATGTTATACGGGGTTACATTATTTAAATTATAAAAAATTGGCAAAGATTTAAATTTTTAAACCTCCTAAACTCATAATACAGATTTGTTATCCTTTGGTTTCCCAAAGTCAGTCTTAATTTTGCAATAAGTATTTATTTATGATATAATCCCAATGAAATAGTATCACAATTAACTCTTTAATTTATTGTAATTACACCTAATTACTCAGTGAATGCCAAGTTAACCTAATGGCTAGCAAGTGCATACACCTCAATATTGTACCTCAAGCCAAACAGTTCTCATCACCATGAAGATCCTGAAGGATATCCAAGCCATAGCCCTGCCCTCGCAGCTCTGTGCGCTACTGCCCTTCTATGCCGACGACGACGAGGAGACTTTACGGCTGGGCAGACTTGGCCGCTGGTATGGCCGCCTGATAGCCCTCGTCATGCTGATCACCTCGCTCTATTTTTGCGAGGACGTACTCTTCGCTTCTCGTGAGTACAGACTGGTGGCCAGTGCCCAGGGTGACACCGAGGAGATAAACAGGACGATCGAGACGCTGCTGTGCATCGGTAGCTACACGATGATGGTCCTGTCCAATGTGCAGAATGCGTCTCGTCATTGCCGGACCTTGCGGGAGATCGCACGGATCGATGAGTATCTGGAATTGAACGGCTTTCGTGAAAGCTACAGCTGCCGGAAACTGGGCACCCTGGTGGCTTCAGCGGCTGCCGGAGTCCTTGCGGTGGCCTTCTACTACATCCACTTCCGAAGCGGCATCGGTTCGAGCAGGCAGAGCATCCTGCTCCTGGTCTACTTCCTGCAGCTGCTCTACTCTACTGTGCTTTCGATATATCTACGCACCATTCTCATGAATCTGGCTCTAAGGATTGGCTTTCTTAACCGGAAACTGGATGGTTTTATCCTGCAGGAGTGTGTCTCTACCGGAGAAAACTGGCGAGAGCTGAGTAATCTCATAGAGGTGCTCTGCAAGTTCCGCTACATCACCGAGAACATGAACTCGGTGGCCGGCGTGGCGCTGCTATTCTTCTTCGGCTTTGCCTTTTACACGGTGACGAATCAGAGCTACCTGGCCTTTGCCACCCTGACGGCCAGCACGACTAGTTTTAGATTGGAAGTGGCCAACACCATGGGCCTGTCGTGTGCCTGGGTGCTCGCTGAGACCATCACCATGGCGGTGATATGCAGTTCGTGCGATTGCCTGGCCTCCGAGGCCAATGGCACGGCCCAGATTCTGGCAAGGGTGTACGGAAAGAGCAAACAGTTCCAGAACATTGCCGACAAGTTCCTCACCAAGAGCATTAAGCAGGAGCTGCAGTTCACCGCCTACGGATTCTTCTCCATAGACAACTCCACACTCTTCAAGATCTTCTCGGCGGTCACTACGTACTTGGTTATTCTTATACAGTTCAAGCAGCTGGAGGACTCCAAGGTGGATGAAATTAATCAGGATTAAGAGGAGGACTTCTTCTTTTAAGCTATTAAAATTAATTGCTTTTATTATCTTATCTCACTCAAGACTTTATCTTAATTCCATTGATTCAAGCAAAAGTTCGCTGCCTAAAATAAAATGTATGTCTTTCTTAGAAGAGCATAAGAATATTTTGATTCTCTGGCTATTTTGGTTAACTTTCTGCCTGGGAGGGTCACAGGACCTACTCCCTAAATTTGTCTTGGAGCTACGTGATAAAAATCTATAGCCTGCCGACAGCTGCAATTTTCCAAATGCCCCTAAGGGAATAGAAGGATAAGAAGGAGCAGGAGCACGAGTCAGAGCCAGAGCAGGCTGGTTCAAACAAACATTGCAATGCGTAGAGCTCATCAAATCCTGCTGTCGAGAGTCCTGCGGAGCACGCAGTGGGCGCCAAAGGGCGTGCCACGTGCAACTTAAACGCATCATTAAACTTTTGTCACTTTTCAAAGCGAGTGCCACTGCTGGGATGTGGCAACCTCAGACCAAGACCAAGGCCACTCGAGCGTGCAGCGAAGATGAAGTGTCAAACTAATGAAGCAACTATGGTGGGGGCAGCAGCGAACAGACAATATAGCAGGAGCTGCAAAAAAGGACCCCCACCAAGAAGGACGATAAGATTCTTTTTAAGTTTGCCCTGCCTGTCGCCCGATTCTTTTTCAATAATCAGGCGAATTGTCGCTTGTCAAAATGTTTGAATAGTCAAAAGTTGGAGAATTTATAGTTCACATTTTTTGCAGAATCACTTTTCTACCTTGGCAGTTCTGAGATGTAAAGTTTAATCTTTTACAAATTGGTTAAAGTTAAAAGTTTATCATTCGGAGGATTACAAAATTAAATAAGTTAAGATTATATTTTTCGAATTTATTATAGTTGAAGAGATATAAAAATTGTATTAGCTTTATTAAAAGATTGAATTATTATATTACTTAGAACCATGACTCCTATTCATATTCTAGCTTTGGCAACTATTTCTTTCAAGCTTAACTTATATTTTTAATATTCAATAATTTTGTTATTGAGTAAACAATGTCTATAAAGTCTGTATTTTACTTTTGAGCTTACAAGAAAGTGAGGTACTTATTAGACCAGTATTTATTACATTATTCATATATAATAGACCTTAAGTACGTATTTCTTTAACCTTTGTTACCTTTATTTCCCGATTTAGTATTGAAAAAGTTTCTTCTACAAGAGAAAAGCTTTCATCGAATAGTTTCCCGACCTAGGACTCAATTTGGTGTCCTTTAAGCAAACTTTGCAACTCTGCAACAGGGCAGTTTAATTACGGGCACTCTTCAACTTTTCATTAAGAACTTGTCAAGGAGCGCTCATCTTGTCATGCAGCCATCGAATGGCTCCTCAATCCCCGAACTAGATCAGTCCTGGGCCCTGGCAATGGCCATGGGAAAGGTAAACCCAGATGAGCCCGCTGGATATCCGATGTTGGCCCGTCGGGGCTTTTGTTTATTTCCCCTTCACAAATTGTTAATTAAATTTTGCGCCGCCCTCGCCGGCATTTGCTGGTCTTATCTGGCCTATAAAAGGGGAAAGGAGGGAAATGGGAGCAGAGCAGAGGGCTTAAATATTTTTCGAAAAATCATTTTTCCTTTTATTAATTCCATTTTTGCTGGTGCTGCGAAACAAAGAGCAAACTTTTTGCATAGTTTTGCCGGGCGAATTTAGCTTCAGCGTTAGTTTATTACGCTATTGTTGGTGTATTTTTTCTTCTGGCGTTTTTTTTTTTTGCTGTATTTTGTTGTTTTTCTTATTATTGTTGTTTACTTATTTCGGTGCTATTGTCTAGGCGCTTCTTGTAATATTTTTCTTTCAGCCTCCAGCCACGCCCACTGCCCGAGTCTTGGCTCCGCCGGATAATTTTGCTGCTTTGTTTTGCGGGCGCGTGGATATTCCGTGCAACGCCTAAGTGGATCACGCACACAGAGAGAGAGAGAGAGGAAGAAAGAGAGGAGGGGAAGGAGGAGGGTGAGATACAGATACGGACGGACATATCCGCCCCCGAAAGGAAGAGCCCAGCCGCCGATACAAAGCCCATCAGGACGACACGAAAGAGGTTTGGGACTCGGTCGGATTTTTCTTGAATAGAATACAATTTTCTGTGCATTTGATTACAAAAGGGATTCATGTGCTTAACTGAAGGCACAATGCCCGGAATGTTCAACTCATTTTATGCCCCTTTGTGGCCCGTTTCTTACACTTTCCTCCAGCTTTTTTTCTCTCTCTCGGAGGCTCTCCTTTGGTCCTGGCAGGATTTGTGGAATTCATCAATGCAGTACTCAAGGCTTCGGTGTTTGGCTTTAAGGTTTTGAAATTACATGAAGGAATGCTCGGCTCGGGCACAGGCCCTACAAAAAAAAGTCCTTTGTTGCCAGTAGAAAGCCTTTCATTTTATAATTTATCAGTAAGTTTCATTAATTAATTAGGTTAATTAATTAATAGTTTGAATTATATTAATATTGGATAATAAACATAGAAGTTAGACCATAAAGTGGCATTCTGCCATCATCATCTCACTCACGTGGTTATTCGAGTCTCAAAGCTGTGTTTCAAACTACAGATGTTGTGCAACAGTTCCTAGCAACATTTACCTAGAGTAGCTTTGAGTATCGGGTATTCCATATCCGTTATTTTTAAACTTTCCTTGATTCAATTACTAAACTTTGGTTTACAAATAAAATTACACATATTTCTCCGCATAAATACCATCGAAATGTATCTCGATTGTCAATAAATAAGCCAATTAAAAATGGGTCATTCATGGCTGGGGACATACCGCGAATTCCATTTGTCAAACCTAATTCAAGCGCCTGACAGAATGTGTGTTTTCTATTTTTGTACTTTTTTTCTGCTGCCAGAATACATAAATTTAATTTGGAAATCGCTTCTGTTTGGGGTTAGTGGGACACGGGTGCAGACCCACACACATATGCATTGCATTTATCGAGCGATTCGGAATAATAAGCGATTACTTACTCCGTCTCTCCAGCAGCAGAGCGGAAATATTGATAAATGATCCGCCCACGTTCGTGGACAATTTCGCAAAACCAATTCGCGTCGAACGAATTCATTGTTCGCTGTTCTCGGAAGGAATCGGAGGAGGGGATGGATGGATGGATGCTGGAGGGGGCTTTTTGGCAGTGACACCGTCGTCGTCGTCGTGCCGCGGGATGCCAACGCATCAATACTCGATTTGGCATCGCTTTTCCCCCGCTTCCTCTGGCCAGAGAGTTGCGAACTACAAATGGAATTTATTATGCGTTGCCTGATTTCTATCCGCTGGCTGCAATTTATCTTCCATAAACATTTATCTGCGCATTTGACTGTGACCTGGCCCGGCCTGGCCTGGCCTGGCCGGCTCTCCAGGGAGCCAGGGATCGCTAAGCAGCTGAGTCATCGTCACTCAGCCAAGATTTATTATTAGGAGGTTAGGGAATTGCAGGCGACAGGACCACGAGTGAATGGTGTTAGAAAATGGGGCTATAAAGGGTATAGAATTAAGCAAAAATACCAAATCGGTTTGATGTAATATATGATGGTCATAATGTAAGCTTTCTTTTTTATTGCAATTATATTTAAACACTTGTATGATTCAATGAAAAGGAAAAAGGATGAAGTATGGCTTTTGGTTTATTTTTGGCATCTATTTTAAGAATATTTTCTGTTCCCTTACATTTGAAGAGGAAAATCCACTTAAATAAGATTAACTTCAAGGAAAAATTATAGTTTTTACTGCAAATATAAAACAATGAATATATTAACCTCAAGAAAACACTATAGAAAGCTAGGCCTACAAGCTATTAAAACCTTTTAGTAAATGAGTGCTTTGTCCCAGCATTTCTCATTTAATTAATAAGTACTCTATCAGGTTCCTTCATTTTAATTCCAACTTAAAAGGGCTCAAAACTTTAAACTATTCAACTCAAATTATGCCACTCACAATTAATCAAGATATGCCAGGCAAAGCAATCATTTCCTCAGTTAGAGAAATTTTCAGGCTGTGAAAAGAAAGCGTAGCCAGATGATTGCTGCGGCTTGTTACGCATCTCATTTCGTATGCGCAAGGATTTAGGGAAAATTAAAATTTATTGCCCATGGAAAGTCCTTGCCCCGCGCTCTCAGCCCTTTGGCCTTTGTGAACTGAACCGTCGACGTGGGAAGACCGCATCGGGCTCCAGCTTCGCCTCCTGCTCCCCGGTTGAAACTCATTCTGGAATATTTGTAAGTGTGTGTGGGCAGGAGAAGGTGGAGGAGTATATGCCGCAGTGGACCAGTTGGTCCCACTGCCTGCCATTCCCTTGAGCCTCAAAGAGCCCGAAGTCCAAGTCCAAATCCATTCATATTTATGCCACACAAAGAGCAAAAGTTTTATGCCACTTCTTCGTCCCCGTCGACAGTTGTTTTTCTCACAAATTTATTGGCAGGCAGCCATCAGCTTCTATTTGAGTTGGATTCGAGAGGGAATGGGTAGGGACAGGAAGGTTGCTGGCGGAGGCAGAGGCAGAGGCGGAGGAGGAGGTGGAGACGGAGTTGGATCCCAGCAACGTGACATATTTTTCAAAATTGTATAATGTTCGCATTATTGCAGGAAATCGCACAATGGCTGGAGAGGTACGGTATGGAGTGGGTCCTCGGGGTAGGCGAAGCGTGGGAGCTGTCAGTGTCCCTTGTCAAAACATACACATTTAAGTCATTACAAAGGGAAATCCAATAAAATGCTCATACCCATATTCAGCATAAAATATACAGATCCAACAGATCAGATCGATATATATTAAAGTGGAATCAAAATTAAAAGGAAAACTGTTTAAATGTGATTAAGTTTTTATTGGTTAAAAGGGTTAAGAAGTAGCGGAAAAGGTGTACCAGGTGTCGCTTTCTTCTTCTCGTTCTTGGAACTCCTGCGGCAGTCAACCAACGAGATCCAAGGCACGTATCAAGGAGCAGCATTCCGTGTGGTTGAGCTTGACTAGCTCGTCCGGCCTAATTCTCTGGCAGCTTGTACTGAAGCATATTTTCTGTGAGATATGACAATGCCTGCCTTTGATAACTTTGAAGAACTTTTTGTTGTATATTTTTATAGGCATGTTCTCTTTAATATTTCTTAAACCTTACTCCACAATACTGAAATCAAGCACTTAATTATCAAAATTACATACCAGTTATTCAATTAGCTCCAAGACTAATTTATACTTAAAGGACATACATTATAACACAACTATAACACTCAATCCGATTATGAGCTAATCTCGACAGGAATTTAATTCATTATCCGAATACTACAGACTCATATAATGTCCTTGGTGAACCAAATGAAATAACTAATGCTCAAACTAGTCCAAAGGCCGAAACTCCATCAAAAAGGATATCAATGTGATAAGCCGGAACAGCTAATAAGTGCATACTTAATTTAACTAAATTGGTCTCAATCCAATTACCAAAATGCCGAGTAATAATACTACACATATATGTGTGGGTATATAATTACGAGCAAATATCGCACACATATTTGTAAATAGCTGGCAAACAGGAAACAGCAAACGTGAAAGCAAAGTTCGGTCGCTCTGTGACAGTCGCCAAAGTTGCCACTATGAAGTGCTCACACACAAAGTAATTATGAAAACCACTTGCAAAGGCTCCCGAAAAGCAAAGGCCCCACTTCCATTGTCCCACTCCACGCCCATGTCCTTGTATGTATATTTACTTATGTAAGCAACTGTTTGCAAGTGTTTTGCGAGAATAGAATTTGAGTGAGGCTCGCTCCTGTCGTCGCCGTCGTGCGAGTCATTATAAGTTACGCTAATCAAGTTGAACGTGCGACCGCAGCCGGGGTTATATAAAGGGGAGGAAAGGATGCTGGAGCCTGTGGGAGTGCCCGCAAGCCGGATGCCTGGCAGACGACACACCGGAGTGGCTGCCGAAGAAAGGAAATGACAATTCAAATTAAAGACACCAGTCCAGGCACCACGACCACTCTGAGTGGGCCGGAATGGGAGGTCCTGGGCCTGGCAGGACCACGCCCATCGCTCGCATTGCCACTTAACATGAAATTAATTATGAAACTTTTGTGCAAAATTTTGTTCAACGAGTTGAGAAGTCTTCAATGCGGCTCGCCAGCGGAATGAGTGGCGGGCGGAGGCGGCAGTAAAAGGGTTTGTCCGGAGGTGGAGACTGATGGCGAGGGGAGCCCAGCCGGTAGGCAGTAAGTATGTGGCCGGTAAAAAACTTAACGCGCCCCTGCAATGAGCATGGGAAATTAAGTACACGCCACGTGGGCCACAAGTCTGCCGGGGACAGCCCACAAGAGGCGGGGGTGAGAAGGAAAGAGCAGAGAGGAGCAGGGAGTAGGTAGGAGCAGGGAGCAGCGAGAAGCAGGGAGCCGCTCCTGCGGTTCGCGTTTGTGTCTGAGTGTGAGCCTGGTTGTAGCCGCGTGTGTATGACCACAGAGAATAAGGAGCAGTACGAGCAGGAGTAGGAGTAGGAGCAGGAGAAGGACTAGGGGCAGGCGTAGGAGCAGGAGCAGCAGAGCCTCGCAGGAAGAGCAGAGCCTCGCAGGAGCAGCAGCCAGTGCAGCTAAGCATCGTCCTTGTCGCCCCGGAAATGAGCAAGAAAAATTAAATCAGACACAGTGGCACAGTGGTACGAGGTGGAAAGTGTTACAACCGGATACAGCGTAGAAAAACGGGGTTTTCTTTGTATATCAAACAAGTTATAATTGCCATTAGGGGTTGTTATAGGTAGATAAATTCCTTAGAAGTCAGAAATTCCACTATACCTTTGAAATTTAAAAAATACAAATAAAATCAGGATATCAAAAAGGTCCCTAAAGATAGGTATATTTCCGGATTGTCATAAGTTTCCATAACCTAAATAATAAACATAAATTTCCATTTTACTTCCCATATTCCAAAAGTGAGATCTGTAGCCCGATCGGTGCCAGTTGGCATCGACTCTCGTCAACCAAAGCCGTTTCCTTACTTTCTATCCCGGGAAAGGAGGCTGCAATTAGGCTGCGGAGTGGGCTTAGAGTGCAGGGGGCGGAGGAGCAGCAAAGCCGCGTCAGCAGCAAACCGGAAACGAGCCCAAATAAGTATGCAGCGAACTTTTTCAGCGCCCTCGAGAAGCAAACTTTTGCAGCGACGGCAACGTCGACTCCGCCCCCATTTCTGCAAAAGAGGCAGCGGCGGCGACAGCGACAGCGACGGAGACGGAGGCGCCCCCAATTGCTGGCATGTAAGTTGTTTTACTTCAAATTTTAATTATGATTTAATGCTAAAATACGGAAATAATTTGCGGCAACAACTTTCGTCGCCGGAACGCAAACTGCATGGGCATGACTGGAGCCAGGAGAGTGTGGAAGAGATGGAGCGCGGAGGAGCCAGCAACGACGCGACGCTCCGCTTGAGTAATTCCATTTCATGGGTCGGCAATTGCGGTCGCTATTCTCCGTTTAGCCGTATCGGGGAAACCATATACGTATGGGCCCAGTTCCTCTTCCCTTAACCAGTTTATAATCGGACTATTTCCGACACTGGGCTTGTACGGAAAAGATTACTTTCCTGAAGGCTGGGGTCTTAAAAATATAAAAGCTTTAAGCCTTATTTGCATATTTGGGGATGGTTTTCAAAACGAGGGGATTCTAGCATTAATTATGAAATAATATAACAATTTTTTAAGACATTTTCTTTTGTTTTAGATTAGTTACAATATTTCTTTCTCTGCCAACATACGCATAAAAATGATAGCTATGAAGATCCTGGCACGTGCTCTTTGGGCACATGTAAATACATTTGTGCGCACGTTGACATTGCATCGTAAAAATGTATTTATTTGTTGTTTATTCGCCACATAAACAATATGTGGAAACTGAATGAATTACCCAATGAGCTTTGCCACACAATGTGTATATATGTATATAAATATATATATATATAAGAATGCGCGTGTGTTTTTGGTGTTTATATGTTTATAGTTCAAGCATTTCCATTCTTTTTTGTTCTCCTAATTTTTTCTGTTTGGCAACATTTTAATGCACTTTTATTACATTTGCTCGCACACAAATTTTTATTGTCGGACAAAGACGGATCGGGAAATCGCAAGGCAACATAAAACTAAGCTGTTGACAGATTTTATTGTACAAGAAGAGCATAGTATACGGAGGGTGGAAAGCGTTCACTTGATATATGCAAATAAACACACACATATATATCCTGATCTGGTATTTTCCATTATGTCACTGCACGGACACATTTTTATTTAAATGGAGAAAATATGTATCGGAAAAATCGATTGGTTGTCGATAAATTTAAGGCCATAAATATTTAATTATTTGAAATCAAACTTATTGAGGGAGCTATAAAAATCATTAGAGCTTAATAGATTCCTTTAATAAATGAAAAAAAATATGAAACAAAATGTTATTTGCTAAAAAACCTAATATTTCCTCTGATTTTGGTACTTTACCATTTTTATTGAACAAACTTTTTTAAGGATTTTCAAAGTCCATCTTTAAAATCTTGTATATTTTTGTTTATTTTTAAAATAATTTTGTAAGCTTAATTCGCAACATATTTTAATATATAATAAAACCCACAAATCTGACGCCTTAGCATCTTCATAAAAGGGAAATCTACTGTCCGATAAATTATTTCACCCCGCATGCAGGTGTACTCACAGTGTTTACTCTTCTCGGCGGCTACCTGGCCCCTTGGTGTCTGGGACAGGATGGCGAAGAGCATCAACAGCATTAGCAGCCACCGGGGAATGCTCGACCCTGAACTGGGCCTCGAGGCCGGGATCCCTGACCGTTGGACCGGCTCTCCATCATCTTCTGCTCGGCGGGGGGCATGGCAGTGGGCATGGGCGCGGGGGGGTGAGGACGAGGGGCCATGGTCGAGGGGCGGGCCCGGCCCACAGGATGTGGGCATCAACAGCATCTCCTACGCTGCGGCGACTCAATTTTCGCGGCTTTCGCTGCTAAATTTTCGGGCTGCCTAAAAAGAAGGCTCCACTTTTGTTCGGTCTCGCTGATTTCTTGTCGCGTTTGTCATTCTCCGGCAATTAGAAGCTTTCATTTATGAATTTTCATCGGCCAGCGGTTCCAATTTCACTCTGCAAACGAACGAAAAAAGTGCATTTAGTTAGAAAAAACTGGAATTTGATGGGTGAAAAAATGCGCCCGATAAAATGGCAACAGCTTGGGGCAACGGATGACAGATAATGGTCGCAGAAATTAATTTTCCGCTGCACTGAATGCTTTTTGTATTAAACTCTAGCTTCCAGGCCATTTATAAAAGGTTTAATGATTTGTTAGCTTCATGAAAAAATATAGAATAAATTAAGTCAAATCGGAAGGAGTTGATGTTTAAATGTTCTGATTTAGTTTAGAGATACTTTGACATGATATTTACACTATCTGGCAAAGATATTTCTAAAACTTAAATGTATAATATATGTAATTAGCTCATTTTATTAAACAATTTCCCAGAAGCTTGAGCTATGCAGAGGTTATGCGTTATATAGTTTACTCGTACATCTACAAATAATAAATGTTACTTATGGTTTTCCGTATTTCTTCCTCAGTTCACTCATAATATTAAACGTTCTCAACTTAATACTATTGCCCACTGACTTGAATCAATATTTGAAAGACTGCAGATATCTCTCTGTTAAATCGGGGCAATCAATGCATAAATTTAGGTCCGCAGAAGGGGACGCAGTTAGCCCTTAAGAGTGCATGCAAAATGAAATATTACGTATACGCAGTGTGGATGGGTTTATCATTGCAGAGCAGGCTATGAATATATTGTCGTCCCCATGCAGATTGCCATGGATCCCCAAAGGATGTGTGTGAGTGCGGGGGCGGGGTGTAAAAAAAGTAATGAGCATCAACTGCACTACCAGGCAGGGCAATAAGGAGCTGGAGAGCTGAAGCTGGAGCTGGCGTTGATTTCCAAGCACTGACCATCTGTGCTCCACATTTTGTAAGCCGTGAGAGATGGGGGCAAAAAAAAAAATACAGGAACGCCATGGGGCTTCGAGGCTGCAAGTTTATCACACTTAGAAATCGTGGCCAGCTGCTCCACATAAAGCGAAATAATAATGAGAAATCAGAAGCAGCCTGCAGAAAAAATGCAACACACATACATCCCGGCTAAATACAGCCAAGGAGCCAAGGAGTCCTTTATATACTATACTCTATATGTACACTGACATGTTGTTGGAACTGGTACTGGGAGTTAAACTAGGACCCGCAGCCGAATCGGAGAGCATGGCCAGTGACCGTGTCACACACACATTCCTCCGGTCCGGGCCTGACATCCAGGCAACGTTCCAATTTCGTGTTTAATTAAATCTGATTATAGCTTTTCACTTTGTCCTCTTTTGTGAGCCACTCTTTCTGCTTTTGGCATCATCTCCCCATGGCCATGGGTAGCTTTTTACGCTCCCAGGGCCCCCCAGATGAATTTCATTTTTATAAATTCCTATCCCTCGGGGCAGGGGTGTGAGTTGTCCGTAATAACAATAAGCTTTAGCGCATTTTGAACCTTTAAAGGGCAGGCGAACCCACCTCAAAAGGTGCTTGTATTCTCTTGCAGAGTAGGTCTTATCATTATTGTTATTATGATTATTTATCTTTACTGGATGTTGATGCTATTGGCTGAGATAGCTTGGAAATAAAACAAGCTATGAGAAATTGTAAAAGCAAGATTAAGAATAAAGAAATTTTCGGGAAGAAGTATTACTTTGATCTTACGAAATATTTCAGGATAATCATAGATATTTGTTAAACGTGTAAATGTTGGATTTATATTATTAACCCAAAGCACTAAGCATTTAATTAATAGTCTTTTTATATTTAATGCCTAGCTAGTTTTTTGAATTAAAATTCTAAAACATCTAAAATTCTGTTCTTAAAATGTATGATAAAAATGTTCCGCTAAAAGGCAGCCTGAAATATATTGTGGAAGGAAAACTACTATTAATAAACACAGATAGGAAGACAGACGTATACAACCCCCAGGATATATTGAGCTACAGCGATTTGCTCTTGAGGAAAAACACATACAGGAACTCGTACACTCGTCTCTGACCCAATATTCACACTGGAAAACAAATCCGGACATACATGTAGGTGTGTACAAAACATGAACATGGCATACCATGCCCATACACACACTATGGTGTGGAAGGTAGGGATGTGCTGGCCGTTGTTGTGTATTTCCATGGTTGTTATTTTTTTGTTATTGTCCTGGCCGCCATGGCAACCAATTTTCTGGGCAGTTGAGAATATCGCTTTCGAAAGGACATTAGAGGATACACGACCAATTTCGTGCGCTTTTCCAGCTAAGAGAAATAAAAGTTTACGGTTTGATTGCCCTCTAATTTACAAATTCGGAAAATACAAATCAAAGCGAATAATTTTGACTTTGCTACCAGTTTCATTTTCCTTTTTTTTTTTTGTTTTTGGTTTTAGATCCATGCTGGCGAAATGGCAGGATAACGGGCGGAAAAGTACAAAACTATGAGGTGGGGAAATGTTAGGAAAATCGGTCGGGGAGAACTGGGAAGCCGCATAAATTACCAGCACTAGCTTTTCAACACAAAGAAGGCTGGCAACGCAACAAAGGCGGCTTTGGCCGCTCCATAGAAACATGGCCAACAGTAACGGAGCAGTCACGGGAACAATAACAGTACCAGCGGCAGAAACAACCACTGAAACTATGCCCAAAATGGCCAGCACAACGTGGAAGTGAACACAAAAAATATTAGGCGACACACAATTAATGGCCCTGTGGGGTTTCCTCGTCGAATAGATATGGAGGGTTCCCTTTTATTTTTCTGCTGCCTCACTGCAGTTCCTTTTGCATGGTCAGGATTGTGGTGCTAGATTGTGTTCTAATATATTTACCATATTCTATGCAGTTGTACAATATAAACTCTATATCACTAGTTAAATTTGTGCATGAGAACAAAAAATTTGTTTTGAACGGGTAACTTCAATTAGAATATCATCAATGCTTAACTATAGAAATCCGTGCAAGCTATTTTGTTAAATGTAGAATATAGTTTATATTATGAAATAGAATGATATTTTTAATGCTTTTATATTGAGTTAGCATATTGAATAAATAACCTTAAACTTTGAACTATGAGTAATTACTTGAAAATAGAATTATCTAAACCTAATTTGTTTTTAAAATTTCAATAAAAATTTATTTTTATTATAGAGATATCTTAACCGGCATTTTAACTTTACCAACTTAAAAGCTGACAAAAAGGTATTACTCGACAGTTGATGACGGTCAGGAAACGTTTTCTCAGATGCCGTTGAAAGGTTTTAACCTATACGCTTTTTTCTGATTTTACAGAGAATGGTTTCCAGACCCGAGCATTATAAATATTTATATACTATGTATGACATAAAGTTGAGTTCGCTTCGCACCTGAACCCACAATTTTTGGCAGCGCGTTAAAAGCACACAAAAAGCGACCACTTTGGCTTTCAGTCAATATGGCAGGCAAAAAAAACCTTGGTAGTAAGGGCAGTAAAAGCAGTCGCAACAATGGCCAAAAAGGGGGGAGGGCGAATTCGAAGGGACTCGCTTTTGTTGTCCTGGCTGTAATCGTGTGGGGAGCATTCACCGACACCTCGCACACCCAATGCAAATGTATTAACTGCAGGACGTTATAAACAAAAGAAATTACGTTATGGCGGCGGAGTGTTTTATGTTTGCAACACTTCGCCAACACCCGCCAGCGAAAGGATTTTGAATTTTTTTCTGTTTGTTTCGACACCCGCATGCACAGAAAGAAAAAAAATTAAAGGGGTAAATAAGCTGGGAATACTTTAATTTGATTTTGGAGCCTTTATTTATTGAATAAAATATTTGGAATGAAGACTTATAATTAATATTTTCAAATTAGTAATAAATTTACATTAGATATAGTAAATTATTTGTATAATATATTAATTGAACAAAGCCAAGAGGCCGTACTTCCTTTATCAACTCTTGTTTCTATATTTTTCTTGATTCTTGTTTAGGTTCCTAATCTTTTTTGCAAGTTAAATATGTTTTTATGTATACATAAATTATAAATAAGATATGTATATATTATTGATAGGTTCGTAGTTTTCCCACCGTGCACGTATGTTTGCCATCCACTTTGCACCAACCAACCAACAGTCCAACCGTCCTTGTCCGTCGGTCTCTGTCCGTGTCCGTGTCCGTCGGTCTCCGTCCGTGTCTGACTCACGTCTGCACGGGGCATGTCTATTTGTCTGCTGAAAACGGAACCGAGCTGCCAACAGCAAGTGCAACAACAACCACAGCAGAAACAACAGAAGCCGAAACACGTCACTGTGGGAGTGCATTGGGGCGCCACGGCGTATGAGTAATTTCAGGAGCAAGAGTGAGCAGAAGCAAAAATGGCGGCATTGTTTTGGCCATCGCTTTCGCTTAGCTCTTTTGTGCGAGCGACATGTTTGCATGTATTTTTGAAGTCATTTTCTGCGGCATTAAGTCCTATTTGTGGGCTTCTAACCCCCCTGAGAGTGTTGTTTGCTGATTGAAATATCATTTTTCAATAGCAGAGAACAAGGAGAAAGCTTTTAAGAGTCGAAGAATTTGTAAGTTAAGATGAGAATGAATTATTATGAATTATTATTATTATTCCGATTGAATTATTATCAAAATACAACCAAATATATTTAAATAGATAACCCTTACTTTATTCCTGCTGGTAAACTAAGTAAAATATATTTTAAACCCCTTATTTTTTAAGCAGAACACCAAATTGCTTCGCTTTCTTCGTTTCGCAAATAACCACCAGCATCCATGGAGAGTTAAGTCCAACCCTTCGGGTTTCACCACTCATGATGCCCATTTACTTAAGCTCCAAAAGTGCCAAATCATGAGATTGCGCTGCCATGGCGATTGCGATGACAAAACCGTGAAACTGGTGGACGGACTGACTACGGGTGAGATGGGGCCGAGGTTGTGGCTCAAGCGTACGGGTGTTGACAAGAAACCCTATCGAGTGACAGCTGAGACAATCCCAAGACGCAAAAACCAGCCACAATGATGACAAGAGCAATCGGAATCCGAAGTACGACAAAAAAATCAAAGTCCTCGATTTGCCTTTTGGCCAAATCCCACTGACAGATTAATGGAGCGGGCGAGGCGATCCGAGGCCCGTGGCTGGAAGCCAGCCAGGCCCCCGGGCCAACTCCAACTCCAAGTCCGAGAACAAGAACGAGAACGAGTCCAAGTCCAGACAAGAAACCGCAATCGCAATCAAATTTATTTATTTATTTTTATGTTTAGCCGTTGGCAGTTTTCTCATTTGTGCCCAGCGCAGCACATAAGCTGACAGCCCCATCAAGTTGTTTTTCCTCTCGAGTTGGGAAAATGGTAGGAGGGGATTGGGGTTGCCAGGGCTGGTTGGATGAGGCGACGCACGAAAGGGTCGAGGTCAGGCTAATGATTAATACGCCTGGCTGCCCCGACCACTTCGCAGCAGCACTCGAGTTATCGCTATTCCCATGTGCAGCCCAACTTATGTTATTTGGTTGGGTTTTTGTTAAGAAATGAATGTTCTTTAAATCAAAGAATTATCGAGAGTTGGGTAAGGAAATTAGGGTTCTAATAGATATTTCGAGTGGAATTTTCCATAACCTTACTCAAATCTATAATCACCGTTTTTATCCCCTTATAAAACATTATATGATCTGTCAGAAAAAGGCCTTGTTTCTCTGAAATCTTAATTGGGCTTTGGTCGAAAACATTTTTAGGCTTATATTTCATATTCAATAAATTTCCAACTTAAAAGAATAGATTTTAGAGTATTCTGACATAAAAAATTACCGTAAGAAAATTACCTTTTTCTCTGATTTAACAAGATTGTTACCGATATCGCCTTAAGGAAATTGTGTCCATATATTCTCGTAATACCCTTTACTCCCATTAATATCAATTTATTATTTTTCCACGTTCAGTGCAAAATAGCCAAGCTCAACTGTATTTTAATGGATCTCTCGTGCGATGGCAGGGGATTAGGCTTTGCAGCGAGAACTACTGGACTTTATGGAGTGCGGACTCAAATAAATCACCTGTCCGGGGGCCTCGGCTAAGACCTCGTCGAAACAAAAAATATAAATTAGAAAATCCAAAACTGTGCGAAGGATGATGCGGTTGGGGGAGGGGGTAAAGCAACAGAATAATCCTACCGTATCCACACTTCCTGACCTGACCCTGGGATGTGAGTGTGTGTGGCACTACTTTCACACATTCGCATGCCATGCCATAGGTGTGTACTCCTGTACACACGTACACGAAAAGGACCTTCGCCAGCGGCCACACCACTCCCCCTTTGAGTGCAAGCGAGACAACAGCATTAACAGGCTACTGAAATCCTTTGGCTCTCACTGGGAAGGGAGAACTCTCAGAGAGAGAAAGAGAGCGTACTACTCGCCCGTAGTACTCGCAGGCGTAAAATGTGTAAAACTCAACTTGACGGCTCCGCTGGCGGCTCTCTGATGAATGAGATTAACCGTTAGACACACACTCACATGCACACACTCACTCACATGCCGGCGTGGCCGGACCGAGCGAAAATCCACCCCCTTTTCGGGCCCGCGACAAATGAGTGCAAATGACCTCAACGCACGGGAACACAGGGAATACGGGAGCAGCAACCCCCGATCCACCAACGCACTTGCTCCTGTTCCCGTTACCGTTCCCGCTTCTGCTCCTGCTCCTTTTAAAGCGGTGCCTATTCGCAGTTTCAGTTTCACTCGCTGTTCTTGGATTCTTTATGCCACTGTAACTGAATTTATTATGCACTTTGCTCTTTTTGTTTATGGATAATTTCATTAAACTCCCGACAGTCGCCCTTCGTTGTAATGTTCCGAATAATCACTTTGCCGGAATCGAATGACTTATTTTTTTTTTGCTAACCATTTGAGTTACTTTGTGGCTACTCACACAATCAATCTTGAACACTTAAAAATGCCTTGGGGACATGTACTGCTATGCTAATCTGAAGCTCTGCTTTGTGTACAAACTGTGGTACATATATGCATGTACATCGTACTTATTTTAAATATTATTTTCTTTTGTACATTTCACTTGGGGTTGGCACAGCGCGAACGAAAGTTTCCCACTCAACGTTTCAACTGCGACTGCGACGAGTTCGTTTTTAATGGCGACTATTTTGGCGTCTCGTTAACATTTACCTCGCAACACTCGCCCTTAAAGCTTAGCAGTGGCCAGCGAGTGGACAGTCCCGCTGTTAAGCTTATCGATTACCAAGCCGTGTGCGAGCGAGATGGCACGACAGCTCCACTGAGACTCCGAAAAGGGTGGAAAACTTCTTAGGGTTTTATTCCAGATAGTTGTATGGCATTTGTCACAAACATCTAGAGGTTTTCTCTCTGGATTTTAGTCATTATACTACTTGTTTTAAGTAGGCTCACTTAAAATCACAACATTTTTATTTAAGATGATTAATTGCGGCTACCGGAACGAAGCGAAGTTGAAGGCGAACTGAAGCCGGCGCCTTCGGTGGTAGAAAAAAAAACCTGCCACCTAAAGACCAACCACCCCTGCGGCCTACTCTCGTCGTACTCTCTCGCAGCCTTTTGTGAGAAACTTCCCAACCCCTCTCGTTCTCTCTCTCACTCTTTCCCCCTAGTTGGGTTTTGTAGTTAAAGGCACAGTTCACTGTACTCATTTTTGGCGCCCAAGTAAGGATATCTTGACTAAGGAAAATGCTTTCAAAAGCGGCTATAACAATTAATAAACTTGTTATAATTATTTCCCAACAATTTCAATACCTAAATTTAACACAAATATTATTAACAAATCGTAGCTATCAAAGGATTTTGCCTTAATATAATACCACCCTTGACGGGATAACTGTCAGCAAGTTTCAACACGAACTCTATACATATATTCAAGATTTCCAGCTCTTAAAACGGTTAGAGCAAGTCAGCTAAGGAGTAGGGCGTCGCGAGCTCTTATCAGATGGCAAGTGTAACATGAGACTAGTGCGTCTGGCGTCTGGACTTGCCGTGGAATCAAATCGATTTCGAGCTGGCACCAACCCCAGTCTACTATCGATGAGTTGGCGCGCAAACGGAGCCGTGTCCTGTAATTTGTCGCCGCACGACAGTGACGCAAAGTGCCTGTCAGTTTGCCACGGCCGCCCACGAGCTCCTCCTCCTGATTCTTGGACAATTTAATTATACCCGGAGACGTCGTCGTAGACGGAGTCGGCTTTAAGGTAACCGGAGCTAGCACGCTCCCTACTTGCGGACGCATTCGAGCCTAAGCGACTGAAGTGGCGCTTGTAACGGTTTTGGATATTTTGAAAGCAGGATTATCGGGGTTAAGAAC
>JAEIHY010011547.1:0-12495 GCA_018904565.1 Drosophila tsacasi
GGCCACTTCAGGGTAATTAGCATTGTTAGAGAGACCGAGGTGCTAAGCGGGGAATCGCTCGCAACGCGAACCTGACCTAGACGCAGACAAATGACGACAATCAGCTTTTCCTCCCCGTTGGAGCCCCTCTCAGGCTATCAGCCTCTTTAACTGTTGTTTTGTGGGGAATTCTGCGAAGAATTCGTCGAGTTAATGACCGCACGCAGCTGCCAGAGAGAATCTTTTGTGTTGTGTGTTTCAAGCATGATTCACGGCAGTTAGTTAATGGCGGGGATGGTGGTGTTGGTGGCGCCTTTGTCGCCGCTCCAAGAGAAAGTTTCTTGAACCTAAAGGTTGGGTTTTCTTTCGGTTCATTGCAGCGTGAACAAGATCAGCACGCTGGCCCCCTTCGAAGAGTGCCACAAGCTGCAGGAGTTGTATCTGCGCAAGAACAACATCACGGACATCAATGAGATCTTCTACCTACAGAATCTGCCGGCCCTGCGCTACCTCTGGCTGGAGGAGAATCCCTGCTGCGACCGAACAGTCAAGTGAGTACTGTTATATAAAAGAAGCCCCTAAGGATCTATGTCACCTCTTTCTAACCGCAATCACAGCTATCGCGCGGTCGTCTTACGCGCCCTGCCCAACCTCAAGAAGCTGGACAATGTGGAGGTCACCCAGGAGGAGCTGGACGATGCCTTGCGTGGCAGCGGTGGCCCCGTTGCCGAGGATGAGGTTTACGAGGACGCCTACCAACAGCAGCAGCAGCATCAGCAGACGCAGCCGCAACAGATGCCGCAACAGCAGCAGCACAGCTACCCGCAACACTCTCCGCCAACACCGCAGCAACAGTATCACCAGCAGCATCATCCGCAGCAACAGCCATCGCAGCAGCTACGTCGGAGCTCCAGTCCCACGAAAGAGGTAAACGGCTTCCATTGTCTGGGTGGATTTTTCTCACACCACGCCCTGGTTTAGCGGCTCTAATCTCTCGGCTCTGCCACGAACTCTGTAATCGACTCTCACCCCCCTCTTGTATCTGTCTATTTCTGCTACCTCTGAACCCTGTCCCGCTCCCTGAACCCTGTTCCCATTAATATTTTTAATATGCATTGCTAACCAGCCGCCACCGCCGCCGCACTTGGCCAGTCCGCTGGCCAACAACAGCAGCGAAGGGACCATCACCCATAGTGCCAGCGATCTCTACGGCAGCCAGGTGCAGCAGGCCCAGCCGCTGCATGGCTCCAAGCCCCCGACACCCACCAAGGTAAAGGGAGGAGAGGTCGGTCAGGAAATAGGAAAGGTTTAGAGAAAGTAACTGGCACTTGTTTCTGTTTATATTTTAATATTACAAAATTGATCACGTAAACATTTTTGTTAAAGTAAAATGGGATACTTTGTAAAGGAATCTTGCTATATCAATTTCATAAGCGTGTTGAACCGAACACACATTCCGTAAACCTACGTTTTATTTTATAGTATTTATTGTTTATTTAGATAGAAATTTAAGACCATAAATATTATATTATTGGTTGGAATTTGTTAGGAATAACTTTTTCAGTTTAAAGTAATTTATTTAGATAGTTTTTTCGATATTTCCCATTGTGTTTGTCCATCATGTGCATCACTTACACTCTCTCAATGCATAATCTCGTAAGATCTCCTACTAATCTCGTTTCGGCATACATCCTCCAGGAACCCGTGCATCCGCCATCGCCCATGTATAACAATTTAACCAAAGAGCAGCGCACCTACCACCAGCACGACGTAAGATCCACAGTCTTTGCCCCCCAAAGAGTAGTAGTAACACAGTCAACCCGTTCCGTGCATCCGACGTGACAGAACCGAGCTTCTTGTTTTCGTTGCCCTATTCCGAGGCCCTACAACTTTTTTCGAGAGGGTGTGGGCCCGTGTCACACTCGAGTGGAGAGAAGGGACCGGGGTTCGGTTGGGGCCAGTCACGCGATGGCTTCGATGGCATGGTTAAGGTTCTCTGTCTCGTTTTCCCGCCGCCTGGCCATTGTCTGTTTGACGGCTTTTTTGGGTTAAGTCACTCGCTTGACTTTGGAGTCTAGGGAAGCGATGGGGGACGCACAATAATTACTGAAGAAGACCGAAAATGAACAATATGAAATGGGTCATTATGCATGCTTACACGGAGGGAAAATGGTGGATGAAAGGGGGAATTTTATTGAAAAGAGATCAGTATAAGTTGGGTAGTAGTCCCCATAAGGGAGGGAGCCAAAGATAAAATATTCTTATGGATTTGAAAATGTGCATAAGACACACTTTCGGACAAAATTTTAATAGATTTCCAATTTAGAAACATCTCAGTTCAGAATTTATTAGTTTTTTAAGAAAAGAGACACTCAGAAAACCACAAAATCAGCGTGAAAATGCTCCCCTACACTCTTGTAGTTACTAGTTCAACGTTTTGTCATTTGTCGAGATGACTCGGGGGACAGGCATATAATTGTAACTCAAATCTAACATTTATTATCTCTGATGCCCTTATTACCATGCACCATGCAACCTAAAACTCAAATTAAAACCCCAACTAAAACGCAAACCGCACTGCATCCCACTAACGCCACATTGGGGCCTCGCTGAGCAGCGCTCGCCGGGCTCCGATCAGGAGAGTAGCCCGCATATGGGCTACAGGGAGGTGCGGCCCACGCCGCTTCCCCCCAGCGTCTCCTCGCACTCGATGAAGGTAAGAATGGTGGTTCAACTCACGGGGGACCACCGACTTGGCCTCTGGACAATGAAGATGGAGAAGCTATCTAATTATGGTGTTCCCGCGCAGGAATACTATCAGTCGGATCGCCCTGCTGGCTACCCGGCACACTACCGCCACAGCCAGACGGACCTCACCGAATGGGAGGAGCACCAGCAAGCGCCACAGGTGCACCACAATCCCTACGGTAGTCAAATGCAGCTGCACCACCCCCCGACACAGCGACGCAGCGAAACCAGCTTCCGCAATGGCAGTGCTCGGGAGAATGGCGGCGAGTGGGAGCCGGAGGAGAGGCCCAGGTCGAGGTGAGTGGAGGTCAAACCGCGAGGTCATCGATTGGACATTATTAGCATAGAAGCTTAACATTGTTGTCGCTTATTGAATTTGTGGGTAAACATTGTGGTATCTCTCTGATGTCCGTTTGCAGTTTGTGTTTAAATTTGAATGTTTACTTTGTTGTTGAAATATTATTGCTAATGAAGCATCGATAACTATAAAATATGTTCTAAAGTATTTTAACTTATAAAGCACTCTCGATTAACACTCTTATCAGAGTCTAATAGGGGTTTAAACAACTATTTATAATCAATGTATGTTCAGACGGTTTATGTTTTTAATAAATTAGTAAAACAAGCATTTTATTTAAACTGCTAATTAAAGCAAATTTGAAAGCTTAAAGCTGTTAATTATTTGGTTCAATTATTACGTTTTTTTTAAATCTAAATCATTGCGAATTTAATATTAATTAGTATAACAATTAGATATATATTGGAAAATTATTTATACATACAATTATATATATAAATTATCTAGTATCTAAACAAATACTTTAATAACTTCTATTGATATTATTTTTTACAATAACATTTTTCAGGCGCCCCGATGGTCGTTTCAGCGACTCGACGAATACTCTTTCGGCTTCCGTGGTGAATCACTACGCGGGCTACCATCGCAGGCCCGTCAATAGGGTGAGTATGAGCACCCAGTCATCATCGATAAGATTGAATGCTAACTGAATCATATAACCATCCTATATAGACATCCAATTTGCTCTCCGCCGCGCTCTGTTTGGTGAAAGAGCTGGACTACGCCAGCCTGGAGGTCCTGGAGCACGCTGTGCGGTGTCGCATCGATGAGGTGGCGAGCGAATGATGAAGACGACTGTCTAATCGCATGTCGATTAGCTAATACCCAAACTGAACAAAAACAAAAAAAAGACCAGGAGAAAGACATAAGGGACGAGTGAGGCGAACACTGCAGCTGATATTATTATTATACTAACGCCTTAAGCAACAAATATAAAATCAGATACTTAACGGATAACGAAAACGATTCATACTTGCCAATTTGTAAACTGTCATAGTGTAACTAGCGTCTTTTTGTAAGCATTTTGTCATGTAACTAGATAAATATGCTGACGGAATCGGAAGAGCGTATGAAGGGTGAATAATGGACTATAGCTTAGGTTGATTTCCTCCTGATTGATCCCAGATCCATCCCGTTCAGTTGTGCACAGACCACTAAACACTAGCCTTCTTTTGTACTTAACTTGCGAGGATCGAACTAACTAACGAACTTAAGGCGCCCAAGGCGCCAGGCACAATGAATCTTCCTTGTCTGTTTGCTTGTTAAAGTGAGCTTAGTTCAATATATATTTATATGTGTTAATTTTATATTTAACCCCATGACTTTGTTAAATATTTGTACACGAGCTAAATCTTAATTTTAATATAACTTTACCTACGTATAATGCAATGAACACGTCCAGTTTATGTTTGCCGTTCTCTATTTAACGATTACGTTGAAAACTATAATGCAAAAAAATAAACCAATTAACATTAACCAAGAGTTTGATTGGGGCTTAGGAGAAATTTGTATTTGATATGAATCAATTTTAAATTACGCGGGTATTGGAGCTTTTCAGCACTAGTGGCAGTGCTATCGATTTTCGTGAGAGTTATCGAAACTGCAAGTAAAGCAGTGCTTTTGACAGCAAGCAGTGCAACTGACAATATACTCAAAAATTGTGGAATTCTTACTTTTCAATCAAATAAAAAATAAAAAATTAATTATATAATAAATAACATGTCCTTCAGCTTGACATACATTAATTTTAATAATTATCAAGGAAATGTTTTTAAAGATTAATCAATAGGAAGTTGAGACCAAGTAAAAAATACAAAGTAAGGAAATGTTATATTTTAAAGTTGTGTTTAAATTTAGGGCTCTAAATCGTGATTATAAATAATATTATATAATTCATTATTATGTTTTTGAAGTAAATATTGAAAAAGTTCTTGGAATTATTTAAATATTTTCTTCATATTTTCCAAAGGCTAAAGGTTGATCTCCATTATTTTATAGTTATTAATAAAACTTATTTATCTTCCGCCCCGTCTTCCTCCCGCAAAAAAACACATATTTTTCAGAGGGGCTTTACACAACATTTAACGTATAATAGATATATTTTGCCTTTAATTTTGCTTGGTTGTTTAGTTGTTTTTTATTCTGTTCGGTTACATTGTGTGGAATTGCCTTTAAATCTATTTAATTTGCTTTTATTTTCAGTTTGAACTAAAATCGAAACTTCGAAACGGTATCATCGGTTGGTTTTACACTCTGATAATAATTCGTAATTGATGATGATGTGTCTGTTGGTTATTTTGATATTATTCCAGCATAATTCGGTTAGTTAGCCGCTGTATTCATGGCAGAAACGCAACGCCTAACACATATACATATACATAAATGTAAAGTGCATTATTTATGTTTATTTAGTGTATTAACTGAGTGTGATTAACTTGCTACACATCGATTACATGCTGAAGCCGCATAGGGTTATCAATGAATGTGCTCTGAAAATTGCCTTAAACATTGCGATATTGTCTAATATAACGTTGGTGCAATACATATATGGTATATATTCATATTATATACTGTTGATAAGTGCGCGGTTAATAATATTAATACATATTAGTTCTGATATATAGACACTGAGTATGCGAACTTCCTTGCCTGCTGTTCTCCTCCTTAGTTTTGTTAATTATTGTCAGTCACAGCGTGACTACGTAGATCTTCGGGTTCGAATTCGAAAATGCTGCTGTTATATATTATTATTATTACTTGTTATTTCTCTTAAAACTAAATGATTTTGGCCGATGACCAGGCCGTGCTGAAGTGACGCATGTCTTCCAGAATGCGTCAGCGATGTTTGCTGCTGTCTTGCTTGAAAAGTCTTCCATATTTTTCAATGCAATGCGAAAAAATGCCTTCCTAATAAATAATCGTTATATTGAATTATTTATGCTGAACAATATGACACCTAGATATTAAGATAACTTTAGTTACGAGTTAGGTGCAAACGGTAGACCTGGAACATATCCATGTCTCCCGTCTCTGAGTTTCTGATTTGCAATCGCAACTCATTTGTGTGGATATATAGACCAATTAGATATTACATTTATAGTATATATTATCTTTGTATTTTTTTTTATATTTTGTTGTATTTATATTATGTGGTTTAAGGGCCGTAACCAACACTAAACTCTTGGTTGGCTCGTGGCCTAATTGCGACACTCGTAATTGATGCTGATTTAAATATCTCAACGCTTTTGATTAGCCAATAACTTGTAAGCCAAAACAAAGGAAATTCTTTGGATACCAACTTCTTCTTCTGCTGCCTCGTCGTGGTAAATTGATATGCTGATTCCATCGAACCAAGGGATATAATCCAAAATCAGGGTGTGAGGGGTTGTTGTGGCTAGTGGGTGCCACGATATGTTGTGTACTTTGATATTGAATTGGTTGTTGATTTTCCTCGACCTTCGTGTGTCTCCTTAGTCAAAACTCCTCTCGACTAATCAATCACTTAATTACGGGTTGTGTCCTCTTGGGAACCGAAGGATCCTGCGATCCTCGTCCCCCCAAGGGAGCACTGGAAGCCCTGGGTGATTCTGTTGTTGCGGAGGGGTCGCCCCCTCCTCTTACTCTATAGCTTTCTATAGTTAAGTTTTTTGTTTTAATTGAAATTAGTTACAAATTAATTGATTCGCATAGGGAATTTTTGCTTCTCCTCGTCGTCCTCGTATATTCTTCTCTTTTTGTATTTTTCTTTTGCTTTTCCTATAGTTTTTTTTTTTTGTTCTTTCTCTTTACAAAGATATTGAAACTAAACTCTCGCAACAAGATTTTGAATATAGATAATAATGGAATATGTAAAGACAACACTAGCACTAACTCAAGTCCAAAAACGAAGAACAACAGAACATCATATAATTCTCGAACTATATATAATCGGTTTGTGATCTAGCGCCTCCGTCCAGAGGATCCGTAGGAGTGAGCCCAGGATCCTTAGCTGAAGAACGGCGATAAATCACAGTTGCACAAAGACCCGCCATCGCCAGTCTTGCAGAGCACCTTGCACACTTCGTTCCAGTCCGGAGCCGCAGTCGTGGCATCCGCATCCGCTGCTGCTACTATCGGTGCTTGGACTGCCTCCCGAAGCATCGGCATTGGCCTCTCGGAACCGGAACCGTATGTAGTCTTGCCCTGCACTCCACTGGCCATCATCTCCTCTCTCCAAACATCCTCCTCCGCCTGCATTCTCTGCACCTCCTGCTGGCAGGGACTGCAGCCGGGCAGGGAGCGACTCCGTTGCTGGCAGAAGCTCGAGCAGATCTTGTCGCCCCATTCGGCTGCAAAAAAATGAAGAATAAGGGTATTAAGGAATTCGTTAAGGTACAGAAAGAAGGTAAATAAATTTTGAATAATTACTATAATTTGCGATCATTTTAAAAATATATTTACAAATTTTTTTTTTTAACTCTCACAAGTGTATTATAATCTCTAAATAATTTATCAATATTTTAAGTTCAATGTTTATTGAATATCAAAGGAGACAGCTAATTTTTTTGGGATTGTACTCACTTAAAAATTTTAAAGCAAATTTTAGAAACATAATCAAGGTATTACAAAAATTGTTTTAGCTAAGAATGCTTTATATTTAATCGTTTGCTTTGATTAAATTAAACTTAATAAAAATGATAGCTTCCCTAAAAATGTCTGCTTCGATAAAAAAAAATAACGTGTTTTTCTTTAATAAAGAATAAAATATATTTATTGGTATTGTTAAATAAATAATCCTTTTTTAATAATTTTGTCTACCCTTTCTTTCTACTTTTTGAAAATGACTTCTTCTTTTCCATTTTCTTCAAATTCCTTTAATAGGAAAAATAATTGGTTCTATCTATCAAATCAAGATCCTTAAAAACTTGATTTTAAATTGAAATTAAATAAAACGTAATTACTAGGTAAAATTTTTAAGTTCTCAGAATTTTATCTGGTTTAAGAATCACATTAGCAAAGCTACACAAGGGAGCTCTTTTTATGAATGTTGTATTATTTTGTACTTACCCCTAGGCAGTCCACACAGTTGCCGGCACTTGGCCACATCGAACTTCGGTCTCAGGATCGCGTCCTTGGCCCCATCAGGCGTTGAGGCAACGCCCAGGCCAGCTCTGCAAGGATCAACAATAAATGATCGTGGGTTTAACTTACAATAAACAAATAAAGTGACAAATATTACTAAACCAAATAATAATATAAAAATCCTTTAATAAAGTTCAGACTCCAGCATATTAATTTCTATTTGAATCTCTTGGAGATCTTTATAAAATAATTTGAATGTAACGATCACATTGAAAGATATTTTATAAGAGTATACATATGTGTGTTAAAATTGTTTTCTCTTTCATTAATAAATAAATAAAATAGAATACTTTTTTCCTTCTAGAGAAATAAATAAAATGATATCTTAATTTTTTTAATAATTCAAATAGAGTCCTAATATGTTTCGTTCGCCTTTTCTACTAAAACATATTTAGCACTTGGACAAAAACACAGAACACGCGCCACACAGTCCGAAAACAAAGATAATTTTAATTTGTTTGACATTTGCGATTAGTGGAACTCTCGATGAAAGCCACTTGAAACGCCGCCGCATTCCGCAATCCGTTGATTCCCCATGGCCAGTCACTCACTTTCGTTTTCAGTTCGCCATAATCATCATTAGTTCCCGCTTTTTGGGGGAAAACCTCCGCGACACACACACTTTCGGGGCACAATGCCACCGCACTCTGTTGTCTGCTCCACTCCAAATTATTTTAAAAGAGTTCTGGAAGTTTGTTTATCCGAAACTTACCCGCAGAGCTCTTTACACAGCAAACTCCAATCCTGAACTGCGCTGTTGGGTTCTGGGACTTCAAGGATTTTGACTGCGAACGCAGCATCCCCCACGGCATCGTCCTTCGGCAGCGCCGCCAATGACGTCACGGCCGGCGCAGGCGCAGCAAGGATTAGGGAAATGACCAATGGCAGGCCGAGCATCCAAGGCTTTCCCCGTCGCATTTCCACACGCTTCCCCATCGCTGGGGCTAGAGGGAGACGGGAAGATTACAAATTGGTTGGGCATTGGGATGTAAAGGGAGGAGGGATCCCTGGGGGTATGAGGCCAAAATGGAGGCTGACTCGGCCTCCCTTACAATAGGAGCAATTGTGCTCAAAATGCAATTATCGCGCACTCAGGAATAGGCAGCAAAAAGCAGACTTCCACTGCCTCATGCCAGAGGTGCAAGTTCCCCCTCCGGCTCCTCCTCTTCAGTGTTATCCCGAGCATTTGCTATCCGAATTTCATGCGCTTGATTTGCCAAACTCAAAAGGGGTTATGCAATCGCTGGCGTCTCTCCGGAGATGTTCCTGGAATCCTGCCGCCGCTTTTCCCAGCGATTTTGGGCACAAAAATACCAACGAGAAATACCTGAGCTAACCAACCTGCTGCTGCCGCTGCTGGAACTTTATTTTGTCAGGATAATGACAACCGCCTAAGCAGACAAAATCTCCAAAATCCTCTGCCCCTGCCCCAACTCCCTGCTGCTGGGACAGAAAAGAATGTTTATAGCCCCCGGGGCGAGCCGAACATGATGTTCCGGAGTACCAGGACCTCTGAGCCACAGTTGAGACTCGAGTGCGAAAGAGGACGCTTCGCTGGGCCCCTGGCCAACTTACACAGACTCCCCGATTGAATTAACTAGCTGCCGGCAAAGCCCACTCCCAGCTGCGGGCGGTGGCACAAGTGTCCAAAGATTTTCGCCTATCTGGGCTACAGGGCCTATTTGCGCTACGTGCAATCACAGCCAGGTGAGAGTCGTATTTTTTCGCTCAAGGGTTCACTTCATTCTCCGATTCTGTTTGCTTTTTATACCCTTTCGAAAGGATATTGTTGCTTATCGCGGGGTTTGAGGATTAACGAATTTTTGAACATGCTTTCTTACGCTTTGAGAGGCAGATAAAATGGTTTTAGTATTGCTAAATATAGTTTAAAGTTGAGTGTTTGATGATGGAACAGAATTCGATACTTTGCTTCCCTAAACTACTATATTTTGTTTCATTCGAAAGGGTTAGAAGCTTTCTTTTAAACAATTTTACTCTTTTTTAATAAATACATTTTTTAGAATACTTTTTGTTTGATATCTATATTAGAGATTATTTAAAAAAATATTTATTGAAAAGTGTAAATCAGTTGCAACTTTACAATTATTTTTACCCTTTTTCCCTTTTATTTTTTTAATGGTTCAGCAACAATGGCAATTTCCGACAAAAAATATGCTGGGTCAATGTTGTCCATTGATTTAAAGATTTAAAGCCGGACTTTAGCAAAAAAATATTTATTCTTTCAAGAATTAAGCATTTTATATACGGATTTTTATTGTAATGATTTAATCCCTTAAATTAAATAGTAAAAAAAAAACAGTGAGAGATATTCCTATTAATACTTTGCATGAATAATATTAAAATCTGCTTTTTAATCGTAATCATTTCTTAAACAATTAATACCTTTCATTAAATTAAGGAGTAAATTAACCGAAAATATTACGTTAAGCCCTCTTATTAATTATTAAAACCCTTTTTAAACCAAAAAATTTAAGCTAGCTTTGGGAAACGGAGATTAAGCTCCCTTGCACTTTGCTATTTAAAAAGAAAAAAACTTCTGACTAAAATTATTAAATTAATATTATAATATAAATATATTCAGCGCTCAGTGCAGTTTTTTATATTAAATGCTACTGTATTTACTGTGGCTCCTTCATGTGAAACACTGTGATATCCGCTTATGCAAGCATTTCCGCTTTGGCACCATTTGGTACAAATAATATTTATGTTTTTTGTCGATTAAATGAATAAGGGATTTCACATCACATATATGTTACATATGCCACCAAATGGCACCATTTATTTAATATCTTCGTTGATATTAAAGGGTATTTTGTGGCGCCTCCTGCTTGCTCAACCTAAATCCCTATAATTCCTTTGTTAGCCATGTCGGCTCTCGTTGCCATTTCCACTGCTAACTTACTTTGCTTTTCAAAAGTTTGACTCAATTAAATCCAATTGTCCGCTCCACCTGCTTCTCTTAAATTGTTGAAACTTTTTAGCGCTCGCTGGGTTTCATATATATATAAAGCTGTCCGATCCGAATGCTGGCAGTTGGTCAACTGGGAAGCCGCCGCGAAATTCCCACTTGCTTATAACAAGTGCCTTTGATGGCTTTATCTGCAGCGGTGTCACTGATTCAAATGCGAATCAGTGGATATGCTATCGCGGATTTCCATCGCCATATGCCCCAGTACCCGGGATTTTGGTCTGGGCCAGGCCAAACGGGGATAACTTCGGCCGGAGTGGCTAATTATTATTGGTAGCACATGTCGTTGAAGTGGCCCGGCGATAAGTCCCCGACTTTATTTCGCCATAAATGTACATATTCTCTGTCGGTCTATATGAGGGGTTTGCACTGATATCGGGGGAATATTTGAGTGACACCTGTGATGGATGGCCTAAGCCAGGCGGCTTAAAGGTAGGATCTCTGGCGAGTAGGAGGTGTGCAAACTGATATCAAGCATACGCCATGTTTGATCACGCGATTTGAAGCGAATGGGGAGTTAGCCATTGTAATAGTATGATATTAATGTATATAACTATTAAGACAAATAAATAAATATTCTTAAGGAAATCAAAATACAAAAGTAAGAAAATAGTAAATTATCAAATAGAAAATAAAAATAATAATAATCGATTTTAAATGCATTTAATAATAATGAATATAAATTCCGGGCATAAGGCTTATAATTTTACAAAAATAAAAAGGTGTGCATATTAAATATAAAAATAATTTTTCCAATATAGGTGATATGCCTGTACATCTAATTAAAAATACATATAAATTCATTAAAAGAATTATTCCAGTTTTTATTATTCTTACAAATAATGAATTAACTTGCAAACATGGCTGTCTTAATAAAACATATTGAGGAAAAGAGGGAATTAATATAAAAATTAAATAGTGATATTGATAGGGTTTCTTGTTAAGAGTTGCAAATATATATTTCAAAATAAGTTTTTAAAATACTAATGAAATTATATACTTCCAATATTCATTAATCAATATAGTTTAGAAAATCTCAAAACGTACTTTCTCTAATGGAATATATCTTGGGAAAATTGAAATTAAATTAAATAATATATTAAAGAGTGATGGTTATAAAATTATAAGGTTATGGTTACAGCTATAGATTCCCAAAAGAAGCTTTTAAAATAGTAAGGCAATAAAATACTTCCATTATTCTTTAAGCAAAATAGTTTACAAAGTACCATAACATACTTTCCTTTATAACGGGTGTTTTTTTTAGAGGTATAGAACTTTAAGTTGGCATTACTGTTCAAGA
>JAEIHY010011549.1:0-17820 GCA_018904565.1 Drosophila tsacasi
AGGCGGGACAACCCGAACTTCTGGAACAAGCTTCTCTACTCTATGCCGCATATTTCATAGACTTTCTTTACTTTTAAAAGTTTAAATACTTTTGTATATTGAATTAATAACCTGTTTGAATATATTTGGAATTATTATAATTTTGAAAAAAGAATATTTATTTATTTTATAACAACTTGGACTCTTACAGGTTCTAAGCCCCCGTCTAACGGTATTTGCATTTTGAAAAATCCAAAATAGGGTCAGAGCATGCGCACTGGGAGGAGACAGCGAGAGAGAGATAGAGAAAGGGAGAGAGAGAAAACTACCCCTAAAGCGAACTGAGCGGGAGATAAATTTCGAGAGCGTGTCGCAGACGCGGAAGGGTAACGAATTACGGAAATGCGCGACAAAAGGAAGAAGAAATGTTACTTCATACAAAGTAAAAAAAAAAAAAACAGAATGAAGGGGGAAACGTGATGAAAAAGAAGAAGAAGAAACCAACCCGAAACAGACAGAAAGCAGACAACTGCAAGAACAAGTCAGTCTGCCGACCGAAACGCGAAAGCACAGTAGCCGCGCTGTGGCCACCAAATAAATAAATTAAATAATTCCATGTTAACAAATTAAACATAGTTAAACGTATATTTTTGTACACACTCACGACTTGTACAAATAATTAAGCAAGACCCAAAACACCAAAGTGCATTTTATACAAATACAAAATTGGTAAATTAGTGCTATTTGAAAAAAAAAAAAAAATCAAGCAAGCAAGCAATAGTCCAAAATCATAAATCCATAACTCATTAAGCCAGTGATAAATAAACGTGTGCACGTCGTATTTCATATGTAAGCGAAAATTGCAACTAATCAATGTTCAGGCATTTGCATTTTCCGTTTGTGTTTGTGTTTGCGTTTGCATTCTGCACTTTGTTTGTTAAAAATCGAAGGCAGACAAACAAAGTCGTCAAGAAGCGCGTGCCGAAAGCAAATGAAAAAGTCAAAAACAACAACAACAACGATACAGTGGGGCATAAGCAGCTGATGGACAGTTTGTTATGAAGCTTGTGTAAAGGAGAGACAGGGAAAGGGAGAGAGCAGCAGAGCTGTTGGCCGCCGTTAATCAAGAGAGAGCGCCACCCACCCTTGCTAGAAAGTGAGAGAGAGCAGGCGGTGAGAGCGAACCAAGGCCGGCATTGCAAATTGCAATGCAAAAAGAGAGAGAGAGTGAAGAGAGCAGACGAAATACTCCCAAAGAAAAATGCCATCGTGTTATGAATTATAATATTAAGAGTTCCTGGTTTTTATTTTAAAATATTTTAAAACAGAACGTGTGAAACATAATATAAAACATTTTAAGGTTGTGTTATTAAACATTTTTTTAAGTTTAAAAGGTTTTTTTTTTTTTAATTTTTGAAGAAAATATAAGAAAATAAAAACGGAAGCTGATTTCGGAAGCCGAAGCTTGTATACCTTTATTATCAAAGTCTTTCATAACTTTGTCAAAAATTCATTAATTTCATTCCGGAAATCTTTTTATTGCTAGTTTTTATGAACTTTAAAGATCTGCACACTGAATTTAAAATTTTCTAAAATTAAAATTTTAGAAATTTTTGAGAATTTTAACACTTTAAAAAAATTTGAAAAATCTGATTAAATTTTTTTTCTGCCGGACATAGCTTATTTAAGTGATCAAGAATATATATGATTTATAGGGTCGGAAATGACTCCTTCACTCTTTGCAAGCTTCTGACTAAAATTGTAATACCCTGCAAGGGTTTAAAAATTGCAAAATTTATTTAAGTTTCGTTTTGTTGCGCAGCATTTTTTTGTAAAATATATAATTAAAGTTAAACAATAAATTTAATTAATAATTCATTCAAGAGTAAAGAACACTATTTTTGTCTTTAATCTTTAAGTTGCATTTATCTTTATTTATAAATATATTCATAACGTAGCTCAACAATTGAAAACGAAAATTACCGAAATGTATAAAAGCTTCTTTCAAACTTGCATCCCATTATAAGCCGCTTACCTTAATCTCATTAAATTTGCAGCATTTTCGAAACTCTCAAGTGCAGAGCAATGGCATTGCCATGTCTATTATCATCGTCATGGAGCCTTTTATCAGGACCACCACAGGCTTAAGTCGCTTTCAAATTGCAATAAATTACCTCGTGCACTGCTACTTAATGCCAGTCATCGGTTGCCACCCCTCGCAACGTGTGTCATCAGGAAATTAAGCACACTTTAGCTCTCCACCTGCTCTCATCCTTCCGCTTGCCATTAATTTGCAACAAATTTTGGCGGTTGCAAGCAAGACTTCCTGCTGCTCTTGCAACAAAATGAAGTGACTAATGCAATTATGCATTAATTTGTGCCAGCATCACGCCTCCTTATGATATTTTCAGCATTTCCGCAGGATTGTGAAGGCTCTGTGGCAGACAGGGAAATGTGACTGCTAGAAAAGGAAACTTCTGCGCCAGCATTTGACAAAATACATTTATACTTTGATTTCCGTGATGCAGATAGCAAGGGGAATAAAAGGGGACAATGACAATGAGATGTGCACTACAAAAAATAAATATTTTCTCGCAAATTATGTACTAAGACTTTTAATTCTTAATTTTTAATTAGGAAAAAATTAAATAAATCAATTCAAAAACTCACATACAAATAACATTTAAGACTTTTAAAATATTTTCTATTAAAACAGAAATTTTCGAAGGAATTCCGATCATATTGAATATAAAAGCTTCTTTATATACCCTAAAATCAGATCCCATTTCTTTGTCTTTAATATATAATTTAAAAAATTAAAATTCTTTTAAAACTATTTCTCTCACTGCACACTAAAACGTTCATATACATAACACAGAAAACGACGATGACAGTTAAATGTGCAGTACAGTTGGGATTCCCCCACATTCAGCGCAGAGGTGGGGCGCATATGTGCGTTTGTGCTGCAAATGGTGTGCAATCAAATGGATGTGGCGGAGCCACCCATAATAACGAAGCAGGATCACGAGACGAAGGCAGGAGCAAGAGCACAAGAATCAGAATCAGTAGCTAAAAGCCTGGCTGGAGTGGTTCAGCCCCATCTCAAGGAAGCTGCCTGCCACATTTAGCCAAGTTTTAATTATCGTACTTATACCGAAAGCTGGGGTCGAGACAAGGTTGTGGCTGTGCAAATACACAAAGTGCTGGCTATATTGCAAGTGGAACTAGTTCAGTTAAATGATTTTTATAAAAATAATAATAATAAATATAATTTAAGCTAACCTTAATGCATTGGCCAACGGGTCGCATACGTAATATTGGAGTATACCGATTTTAGTAAAATGTTGATTAATAAAAAAAGGAAAGGAGTATGAAGAATTGTTGACATATTAAAAATGTTATAAAAATGTAAAATTTTAAGGCTTATCAAAAAATATATTGTGGAATTTTCAAAGAGTATTGAAACTCGAATAGGAAAATATATACAGTGAAGGTATCAGCACTGCAATATATAATATTTTAATTGTAGCAAAAGTATTTTCCCAGCATTCTGCTCTATAAAATGTTCTCTAATATATTCTATTAAGCTAAATGAATATTCAAAAATTTTCAATAACTTCTGCAGTTTATTCTGAGCTATTTTTCCAAGTCTGCTCTAAATTTTCCCTGCGACTTTGAAGGCAACCATTGAACCAGTTCAGAGAGACAAGCTGCCGTCTGCCGGTTGCCAACTTTAAGTTAATTGTCTGAGTGGTAAAAGAGCAATCATGCATGTGTGCAAATACTTGGGAGTGTGCTTGGGGTGTGCGTGTGTGCCCGTGTGTGGAATGCAACTCCGGCTAACTGTATCTGAGCGTGCGGAGTATGCCCCCACATACATATGCATGCATGCAGTGCGGAAAACCTACTGAATCTGTCAGTTTCTGCTGTTGGCTTTTCTTAACTTTTTCCCCGATGCTAAATGCTCTAATTACGCCTAATGGAATACCCACACAGACACAGACAGAACCTCCCTCCCGCCACCCACTCGTTCGTATTATATTTGTATGCATTTGTGTTTGTGTAATTATTCGAGTATTCTTCAGTTGCCTTGTCGTTTTCCCCTGTCTGTGTGCATATTCATGACTTTGTTGCCTGTTCGTTGAGTTTTTAAGCCAATTTAAATGGACGTAGCCGGACTCCTGGCTAAGGAGACCACTTGTCCATCCTTCCTGCTAACCCATATCCTTTTTTCGGACTGCTCCACATACGCTATTTATAAGTGAAGCACACACACATCCTCTTTTCCACCAACTGCACACGAAAAAGATACAAAACAAAAAAATATATATATCGCATTGTTGCCAGCATCCAAAGTTTGGTTTCGCTTTTTTGCTGTCTGACTCAAATCTGCATAATTGAAATTTGTTTCACCAATTTTAAATGAATATTTCATTAGATAAAATTAAAAATCCAAAGCACAAAAACTGCATTAAAACTGAAGAAAAAAAAAAACGATTTAAAAATAAAACTAATGTTCGCTAGAGGGCAAAATAAATAAAAGAGTAAGCGAGCTGGCAGGCATACATAAGCGGCTGCCGAATGATTTATTTATGCTAAATAGAACTAAACTATAACTTTCCCTGAAAATAGAACATGAAATGTTGGGCAAATCCTCCGAGCAATTAACAAATTCGTTAGGAATTTTAATTTAAAACTAACAACAACTTTTCTGGCCACAAACTAAAATGCAATAAAAACTTTGGGAGTAG
This sequence comes from Drosophila tsacasi, assembly GCA_018904565.1. Lineage (NCBI taxonomy): Eukaryota > Metazoa > Arthropoda > Insecta > Diptera > Drosophilidae > Drosophila > Drosophila tsacasi. The sequence continues at coordinate 4,731 of JAEIHY010011549.1, forward strand.
TAATAATTGTGGAAAAGTAAAATTAAATTATAGATACATTTTTAGGGGCAGTGAACTTAGGCTGTTTGAATAAAATTAGGGTTAATCTAAGTCATTGCAATATATATCTAAATTATAATATTGTTTATTTCATTTGGTTTACTTGTTACTTAAATTAAGGTGACATTCTGCGGCGACCCTGAACCAATGAAATTGGGCGTGTCTAAACATTTTTTGAAAAGACTTATAAGCTAGAGTTGAGCTCAATATCAAGAGAAACAAATTTCAATGTCCTAGGTGTCCTGGTTCAAGAACCACAGAAACGCAATATTCGGCAATGATGTTATATATTTATATATTTTCGGGCATGCAAGTGTCAAGCGAGAAGTTGTCGCATTTTTGGCTGCAATCAATTCCACAATTATTCAGTGTATTTTATATAATTTGTTTATACTATTTTCTGAATAAAACTTTTAGACTAAATCGCTATTTTGCTTCCCATCAAGCAGCAAGAGAAGATTTACCAAAAGTACTAATTTAAATTCATAAACTTGGACTTCTTGAGTTTCATTATCGTCTTAGCCAGGCCAAAATTCCCCGCAACCACGAGGCTTCGTTGGCTTCAAGTTCTCGATCAACTTTACCTATTATATAGTGAGTGGAGAACTGTCCAAGTTCCGCTAGAGCATAACCTTTCTTCTATGCAAACAAAAACAATAACAAAACTAATAGTTTAAACAAGCCGGGGCCGCATCGAACATGTTGCCATGGAACCACAGCGAACGCAACTCTTATACGCTCACACAAATTCAGTCCGGTTCCAATTGGAATAAATACACGCTACCGCTGCGCTTTCGGCCATTTGCCTCTGTGACGCCATCTCTTCCGATTGTACCGATTCTACATATATTTCCGAATTGGGAGGCCGCCGAAAAAGAACAGTCGACGGCTTTTTTGGTGGCAAAGCGCGGCTGCCACGGGCAGCGATTGCAATTCGAGATTCGTGTTAGCAACAGTCGTTGTAATCGACAAAACGGTAAAGCGGCGGGCATAATGACAACAAGTGAATGGTTGGAGCGTTATAAACTGTGATAATTTGCCTGTCTTGTGCTTGATTTACTCTACTAAACGCCAAAAACATTACAACTGTGCAATAAGAAAGCGGCATTTCTTATCTTATCAAAAGGCGGGCCACGCTGCGTATGCGTAATGCCCACAGCTGACTGCTTGCTGGTTGCTGTTTGAGCCATCCTCAATTGTAGAGCCGTTAAGCAGCTGCTGCTTACTTTCCCTTTTCCCACAGAGACAGTCCCGAAAATAAACCAATAATGAAACGTTACCAATTTCGGCTTTGCGAGCGTTTAATTAGCATCCATTAAGTGCGTGTGATGTAATTCAGTGAATGGTCTGAGAATCGTTTAACATTCGAAAATAGATACACTTTGCTTATGTGTGCTCGGTGGCCTTATCGGGTTCTAAGGTGGTGTTCATCCGATAAGGTTTCTGGGATTAGATAAATTCTGGAGATAAACAATGTTCAGAAAGAATAAAAAATAATAGTAAAATCAAGGTTTAAATTTAAAATTTTAATAAATAATTAAAGTATTCATTTTATTCCTAAATCTATAGATAAAGATAGCTTCAGTTGAATTTTTGTTTGAATTAAATGATACAAAATATTGTTGATTTTTCATATTTAATGAAACTAAAATAGTCGCTTCTTTTAATTTACACTTGCATTTAATGATACAAAATATTGTTGATTTTCCATATTTAATGAAACTAAAATAATCGCTTCTTTAATAGCAATAATTTCCCTCAACTCTTTATCTGTCCCCGAACAATTAATTGCACCCCAGCCTCAGAAATACACTCAATAACTTTAAATAAACATCGCATTTGGCTGAAATTCCCCGTGGGCAAATTAAATATGTGAAAGAGAGAGAATTAAATACGACAAAACCATTTAAAGCTGCTGATAATCGGAGGCCTAATTAAATCCAATTGAATTGAAATATTCCGCAGAGTTAAACAATTAAAACGCAAACACAATTATGGCAAACGAATGGAGTGAAGATGAAAACAGTGAAAAACAAAAAAAATATATAATAAAAAACAATTGAAACGGATACGTAATTTACATATGTATATTTGTTTCACTCATTCCAATGTTTTCTTTATCTTATTTACCGCAAATAGTGAAAATCGCATTATTCAATTTGGCCAAAACAACAACACCAAAAAGTAAATAATTAAATATCGCAGTGAACGTGATACGTCCTCAACCCAATTAGGAGTTAAATATATAAATTAAAGCTGTCCAAAATGCGCCGCAACATCAAACTGATCGTATTCGTGAGCATTATTTGGATGTTTGTGATGGTCTACTACTTCCAGTCCAGCACGGAGAAGGTAAGTTAAGGGAGATACAAGCTAAGGAAAAAGTTTATAGATTGTATCGGTGGTAATAACTCAGCCAGGACCGACTCTAGACACACATTTTAAACATGTCCAACAGCTAAAATATAAAAATAGGTATTTATAAAGCTCATTTATTCTCACCTGCCTTCAACTATACGGCATCACTTTCATTTTCCTTTTGCCCAGGTGTTCTTTTATTTTTTGTACCTCTGCGAGCTAATGGTGAGCCGTTTTTTAGCTTACCTTTCAGATCATGCAATACTGGCAAAAAAAAAGAAACTAAGTACACTTCAAATTGGATCCACCCTTCGCCACCATTTCTTCCTCTTCCGCTTGAGTCATCATTATCATCTTTTTTAACGAACACTGCGATGATGATGGCATTGCGTATGCCACCCTGCATAGTAATTATTGGATTTGCTACCGTCTTGATACTCCATTGTTTTCTCTTTTCCCCATTCACACCCTCTCACCTGTCCTCTTACGTATATCTGTCTGTACCCTCTCCACATAATTAGCCTCACGTATCGCCAGGTGCCACCATCTCATCTACCCAACTGTATTTTTGTCGCTTACTTTACAAGTTTTAATTAAGTTTTTTTTTGGCTTGTCAGTTGGGTCAACCCATATGCATAGAGTAAGCTATATATTTGGGTTATTTATTAGACAGTAAAGAGGTCGAATAACTCAGGTTGTACCCCTTTTAAAAATGTGCTCCACTTCTGGGTATCATTAAATTATCTTTATACAAATAATGAGAATTTCCTCAAATTTTAATCTAAAAATTATACTAACAAGCCCGCTTTCTTTACTATGCGACTTTAAATTGTATTTGTCAGTGACACACGTGTACTTCAATTGAATTTAGCTTGTTGTTGTGCTTACTTTATTTATCCAACCCACAAGAATAACAACCAAAATTTCGTTTGTGTTTTCTCTAGAAGAAAAGAACAAATATACTTCGGCACGGACGGGAAAAGAAGTCTCTTCACTCTCCCACATACGAGGCAAAATGTCAATTTATTTCAGCAATTTCAAATATATACTTTTTTTCTGTATTTTATTTTGCTAGCGAGCGGAAAGGACAGCATTACATACTCAATAAAATAAATACAACAAGGAGCAACTACAAAGTGACTGAATACATACATATTTTCCCTGAAAACATTGCACACAGCACTTTTTATAAAATGTTTTTTAAGAGTGTTTAACAAAAAACCCTTTTAATTTATTGCCCACTTTGAAAGATGCTGGGGCATTCATGGCGCTTCTGTTATCTACTGAATATTTCACACCAAAAAAATACAAAACAACAACAGAAATAACTGGGCTGAACACATTTTTTTAAGGGAAGTCAAAAATTTAAAATGAAACATAACAAAGTGCAAATTTGATTAAAAGCTTTGCAGATATTGCGCCCGCACAGAAATACAAATATTTGCTGGTAAAGTTACTATGGGAATACCCTTTTGAAAAATGTATAATTTTAATTAAAAAATAGTTTAAGAAATTCCTTAATCCTTTTAAATGAAAATATTGAGAGTTCCCTGAAACACTGAATTATATTAAAAACCGATGGCATTCATGCGGTGTGAACCCACATTTAATAAGTGTGAAAAATAACAATGCAAAATGCCCTCTGTTAATTACACTTTTGATCTTTTGCAATGATTTTTAAATTGAGGAAAATAATAATTACGAAAAGGCAGCAACAAAGCAGAGTGCTTTTATAAAATGAAAACGTAAATCTGCACAAATGAAGCCGATTATGGGGATGCCCGCTGTGGGGTGTGTGTGTGTGTACATACACACTGCGACGTCATCATCATCATCACCATCATCACCGTGGCGGTCAGGAGTGGAGTTTCAGCCACTTGTGGACATTGCCCCCCCGTTCCTTCCGGAATCCCCACAGCAATCATCTTCTTTGCGCCACGAAATAATTTTTCATGTAAACTTGATTTATTTGGCTTTTTGCGTTGCTCTGCGAAATGCAGGAAACGCTGCCACAGTCCACTCACTGCAATGGCCAATGGCCAATGGCCAATGGTTTTTCAGTGACTTTTTCCCACTTTTGATAAGTCCTGTCCTCTGCACCGAAGCACGTTTAATTATTAACTCATTCCTGACACAAGCTAAATTAAGGCCGCAAACTTTATAGATAAGATTAAGCTTGTTTGGAATCTTTGACGTTATCAAATATTTATGATCAAGACGAGATAGGTTTACGTTTGTTTAATAAGCAATTCTTTGTTTAGCACAAAATCTTCAAGTACTGGGATTTTAAAATAGATTAAGGTGATAGAGCTGAGTCAAGTGAAGTGGCAATTTTTACAGAGCAATGATAAGAAGCCTAGGTATTATTTCTTTATTTAAGATTCAGTATAACAATAATACAAACAAGATTAAAGATTAAATTACATTTTTTATCTCTTATATCCATTAATTTCCTTCTCCACCCCAATCTTTCTCAATTTCAAACTTCCCATTCAATGACATTTCATTCATAAGGCCATATCCAAGTTTTTCTGCCATCTCATGTCAAAGACTTGATTCGTAATCGAATGAGAGCGTCAAAACAGAGTTTCAAAGCAAAAATAAATAACAAAAAACTACAAAAAAAAATGCACACAAGTCAATCACACATTTAATTTAATTTAATTGTTAGCAGCGGGGCGTTGATTACATAACCGATTGATTAGTTAGCGCCTTTTTTGTTTGGTCTTCTTTCTTTTTGAGCCTTAATTACTTTGGTTAACCATTTTGGAGTTCCCGCAGCTTCTCAAAATAGTTTTTGAAATTGAACTTTCTCTTTTGCGACTAAACTTTTCCACTCGCAACTGAGGTCACGCTTGGATGTAGTGGTTTCTTTAACGGATTTAAATTGGGAGCTGCAAAGAAAGTGATTAGTATAAACATGAATGAAATTTACGTAGCTGCATAAATAAGTTAAGTGTTTACTAAACGTTTTTTATTTAAGAATTAATATTTGCCAAGAATTTTCTCATGTTGGTTACCCGAGAGAATTTAAAATCTTACTCTTTGGCCAACACTGCACATCGCTATAATAATTTCCATCTGCTTGACACTCGAAGATGTCCCAGCTTCGTTGGTCATATGCAAATGATGCCATCATAAATGCAAATTCGGCAAGAAACTTCTTCCAGAAGTTTTCTTCTTGATTTTCCCACATATATACATATGCCCGCGATCTCATATGTAAAAAGGAAATCTATTATAACGACTGTGTCATTTAACTTTTATGGCCTTGCCGAAAAAAATAAAAAGCAGTATGGGAAAAAAGAGTCCATTGGTGATATAAATATTTCAAGTTCAAACTAAAATACTTTCAGAGACCTTAACGCCTCATGAATTCGATTTATAGCTATGCACATCATGGATTGGACCATAAAAAAGACCAGTTGATGTATATATAGCGTATATAATAAATAAATAAATCTGTTTGGCTGTGCAGCAAAAAGCAAACTAAACATTTGCGTGACAGAGCAAGTTACGCTCTGGTTGACACTCCACATCGCATTATCCACAAAAACTCACTTCAAAAGAATGCCAGAAAGAGCCAGCAAAAAATATACAAAAGTAATTTGCTCTTAAAAGCGCTCGAAATTAACATTTTTGTCGATGGAAATTAATTTCAATTAAGTTCAATAGACGGCAATGATCGGACTTAGAAATCGAACTGGTTTTTAATAGAGATGATGACGAAAGCAGAACGATAAAAGAGGATTCAGAAATTTAATTTGAAAATGTTGACTTCGATTTCAGAGAACGGAGTGTTCCAATTAATCCATGGCTGCTAATGGACTTAATTGCATGAAGTTCTATATGACGCCAGGTCACTCAGAAGTCCATAGAAATAACGTTTCCCATCTATATTTAACGACGAGCATCTGCTCTCTTGGCCGGCGGATAAATTAGCATTTTATCAAGCAACTAGAGTTGACTTTTTCACTTTTGGGCTGCGGCTTCCAATGACAACTGGGCAAGAGAAGTAGAAGCCAAGTCCAAAAAAAAAACCCGCCCAGTTGGTATGGTATTTACAAAGTTCAGTTGTTTATTTGGCATTTGATGAGCGCTTCGATTTACTATGAATAATTAACGAACGATGCCTATCGGCATACCAGACACCAGACTTTTGATTTTGTTTTACTAATTTGCGGCTGAGGGATTAAGGGGAAAACGGCGTAAGGTGGGGATTGGAGGTCACAGTCAGCCTAAATGACAAACTTCTCGCCCAACCGGCTATGGATATATAATTTTTGAATGGACCTAAACCAAAACTGGTTATCTGCCCCTCCAGGTTGCCTCTCTTTCTGACCATCTGCGCCGCCTGTTAATGTTGCTGACTGTTGTGGCCGCGGGGGATGTTGCTCATGTTGCTCGAGATGTTGCTTTAAATATCACTGTTTGCTATCTAGAGTGGCTCACTCTATCAATGCTGCATTATCCATTGTTGCAGCTTCTTTCGTGGCAGGAATTAGCGCAATGTTATTTTTCGTTTCTTATTTTGATTTTAAAAAATTTTTTTTGTTTAACTTTCGGTTTTCTTGAATCTTCTACTGTTTCCCCTGCGGAAGCCATATCTCCAAGCTCCTGGTTTTTCCTATTTATCCTTTGAAGAGGCCTTTGTCTTAGCAGCTGCATTTTTCCTGTTGATTTCCACTACTGCATTTGCTGTTAACTTGGCAGCTATTGCTGTTGCCGTTGTCATTTCCTTAACAGCAATTGCAGCTGAAAATGTCAGCTATCGAAGACTTTTCCTAAACGACAAATGCCTTTGCTGTTGATTTTGCTGGTTTTCCCTGACAGCTGTGTTCGCTGTAGATGACAGCCGGGAACCATCTGCAAAATGGGGAAATGGGGCTTTTCCTTTAACTAGGCTTAGGACTTAGAACTATTTTTTATTAGCCGCTGCTGCTGCCTGCTTCTTGGTCTCTTCAGCTGCAGCGGCTACAGCATCGGCTGCCTTCTTGGCCTCTTCAGCGACTGCGGCTGCAGCTACTTTTGCCTTTTCCTCTACCTTCTTGGCCTCTTCACCGACTGCGGCTGCAGCTGTTTTTGCCTTTTCCTCTACCTTCTTGGCCTCTTTAGCGACTGCGGCTGCAGCTGCTTTTGCCTTTTCCTCTAACTTCTTAGCCTCTTCAGCGACTGCGTCTGCAGCTGCTTTTGCCGTTGCCTCTGCCTCCTTGGCGGCTGCTTCTGCCTTTTTTTTGCTATCTTCCATTACGCAACTTTAACCGTAACCGTAACTTAACGCATCGAGACAAGGTCGTCTGGTTTCGCTTAGCAATTTTACCTTTTGTGTCGCTGATCCGATGGTGTGTGTCTGCACAGCGAATAAATTTTGGTGCTAAAAATATTGTATTTCGGATTACTGACCCAAGGGTAATGCGATATATTTTCTTAATCATTTTTAAATGGAATTTTAGCATCATGGATATACGTTTATACGGTTTTTTTGGGAGCCTGAACTGGGATTATTTATTTAGTTTTCAGTGTGCTATAATAAAAATAATAGGAATAAAATACTATTAAAATAGTTTCATTTATTAAAATAAGTTTAAAGACATTTCTGTACCTCAAAGTCATAAATTCGAATTTTAAATTGGATTTTAGAGCTCACGTGCCATTTTTGCGTGCTCAAACCGGTCACGATGCCATCGCCATCGTACACATATTTTTGGTAGTTGCCTCCGGGCCACTTTCAATTTCGATTGCTGATTTTTATTGTTATTTTACAACTTGCTTGGACTGCTTCCTACTCCGACCAGTGGCAGAGACCCACAAATGGCATAACAATGATAAATGCGGCCAGGGAAGTCATTTTCTTTGTCGAAGGCGGACAAAGGAGAGCTGTCACGGCAAGCTGGTATGAAATGAACTTTAAGACAGTTCTTTAAATGCCAGGGAAAAGAAAGAACCGGTTTGCTATTATCATCAGTTTTACTTTTTCTATTATTTTCTGTTCAACGTGGAGAAAAAAACGAAATTAATGAAACGAGAAAGGTTTTCATTGAAATAATAATTGTAATTCAATTTGTAAAAGAAAACAAAATCCTGCTGCTTATATTCCATTTCAGAAACTAAAATTTAAAACCCATTTAAGTTAATTAAAAGTGCAACGAACTTGGTAAAATCTAACAAGAGGTCCGAGGTCTTAAAACCTATTAACATGCATTAATGCCACCCTTAGGCTTAACCTTTAACCGTTTGACCAACTAACATACACAGAAAACAAATCATACACAAACACATACATGTACCCTTGTGACCCAACACCACTTAACCGGGACTCGTCTCAAAAATTATGTTACCAAAAATAAACATAAAACGCCACAAGACAGCCAGTGTGTTTGCCCAACACTCGTCACTCGGATACGTCAACTTAACGTGTTTTGCGTCATAAAGTTCAAGTTCATTATGACAACGAAGGAGGAGGAGTGATGGCCTGCAGCTCCGGAGACCTGCAAAATCCGCAACATCCAACCCAGCGTCGTAACAACCAGTTAACATCTCACATGGCGAGGGAGTCCAGTGGCGCCCACGAGCCGGCGAAAAGGAAAACAAAGGCAGAAATAACAACACTTTGGTTAAGTGCTACTTGCTGGCGATTACACAAACAAACAAAAACACAACAAAAAGAAACAACAAAAATATTATGGTTTTTTCCCGGCTTGTTTTTGGGGGGTATTAAATAATTATTATTTAATGATGGGCAGATGCCAAAGCTGAGGAGCGATCCGACGAATGGGACGGCGTGGGAGAATGAATGGCAGAGTCGGATGACTATTTAATGTGGGTTAGTAATTGACCCATTTAATTGTTACGAATCACTAGATGACCTTCAAATAAATGTGGTCTAAATTGCAGCAACAATAAAAATTATATTCTTATATAAAAAAAACCTTTTCAAATAAGCAAAAAATAATTGTGCAGCAATTTTTCAATGTTCAAGTGCATTTTTATATATTAAGTATTTAGAGTAGATTTATATAATTATGTATATTACCACTCCCATTTTAACCGGTTACTTTACTTTGTACAACTTTCACGTGGCTTCCTTGAAAGCCAATATAAAGACCCCGTTGACATTTTGATTCCGGCAAGACCTTCTTTCGTGACTCATGATTAAAATACATTTAAATGTCAATTCAAAGATGATCATTTAAATATAAATTTTAAGCCCAAGCAAGTGAAAGTACAAACCGGCGATAATAGCGGCGCAGACAATTGAACAAGTCGAGAAAGTCCAACCGTCGACGACAATTCAAATGCATGGAACACTGTCTCCAATTGTCGGTGGGGCAACCGTTCGCTTTTATTTTCTTTATTTTGCATTTTATCTCCTCGAAGCTAACTGAATACCAAAAACTGCCTGGTGTTGAGGCTTTTTTCCTTCCCCATCTTAAGTTTTTTCCATTGCGATATTCGGACATTTTCAGCCACTTAAGCAGTGGCATTCACCTCCGTTTTGTGTTCAGCTGTTGGTAGTTTTTTTCGGGTTTGCTTCTGTTTTTTTTTACCTGGCTAACAGCTGTAGTTTTCTATGTTTTATTGTTTGACATTTTGTGGGTGGGGTTGATTGAGAGGAAAGGGCAAAGATTGAACATTTAGCAATGATTGATTTAGGGTTAATCCTGGCTTTAATAGGAGTGAGTATTGTATTTGTATTTGCATGAGAAACTGAATATATATACTTTATATATATAAAATATAAACCTGCAAAGGCAAACATTGCAGTAAGTGTCACAAATATTTACTTTATTTTTAATGCTGCACCACTAATTACCAAATTAAATTAAAAAATTCATTACGAGCTATTTGGATCTTTATTACAGCTAAATGTGGTTCCCTTTAAGCTCGCCACAATCTCTAACATAATGAAATATACATCATGAACTCCATTCGGAATTAGCACCGCAATGCGTCGAACATTAAATATTTAATCCGTTTGATAATCGCGATTGGCTCATTTATTGAAATGCGGTTATACATTTAGCCGGGTTAATATTCTAATTAAGGCATTGCCAACTGAAATGGATGAGCACCAATAATTGGCAGTGCAAATAAACAAAGACCGCACACTGACCACACCAGATGACTGTGATGATGAGGATGATGATGTGGCGCTCAATGGGTCGGGGTCACCTAAAATGTGTGTGTGTGTGTGCTCCCCAACCGAAGCGAAGCGTTTTCCATTTCCCATTGAAATTGCCAGCAAAAGTTGCAATGCAACCCAGAAGAGAGATACAATTTTGCGCATTAATATGACTCCTCATTTGTTTGTTGGTTTTCAGCATGGTTTTCTTTTTTTGTTTTTTCAGTTGTTGTGTTGAATTTTTTTCTATGCAGATATCTGTCGCCAGCTTCTGGCAATTTGTCCTACCCGGCAAACAGTGCATCCATCAACTGATTGTTGAACTGTCTCGAATGTATCTCTTTTCATGCGATTGTATATCCGACGGCAGACCATGAGTGAGTTCACCCTAGCCTGACTGATGACATGTGCCGGTCTATTTGGATATACAGTGAACCAGTATCTTTAGGAAAAGAGATCTAGCCTACGGAAAATGTATAAAATTACAAGTGTACAGCTTGAGAAACTAGTATCTCAATGATTATATATTTATAGTATTTAAAAATAATTAAAATTGAATGTCTTATCTTGCATTTCTTTAATAGTTTCCTCCATAGTATTCTCACCACTGTTCATATATCGGTTTCTTAGCTTCCCTCTTGTTTTTCGAGGGCGTTCCCAGCTGCTGCTGGACTCATACTTTGTGCTTAATCATTGAAAACTCTGCTTGCCCATGAGTCACACATATATTCACTGCCAGACCAAATGAAAAACAACCAAAGACAATCAAACGGAGACAAACAGAGACTGACATAATGGAAAACACAATACAAATGATAGAGCCCATAATTTGTTATAGTTGTCTTCTGCGTTCAGTCTATATGAGTGAGTGAGTTCTTTGGTTCAAGTCCGCTTTAATGGATGACCAACTTCTGTGGCCACCAGTTGATTACAAAGTGAGTTAATAGCTGGCAGGCGTGAATTCTCAGGCTAATTTCCCCAGTTGGCCTTAATTGATTTTCTTTTCTTTCTACAGAAAGTCAAAGGCTAGGCTCGATTCTTTACGCCCCCCAAAGATCAGAGACCAGAGACATGCAATAAGCCATTGTCTGTGGCTGTGAGTCACAGACCAAAATTTATGCAAAGCACTTCAATATATTTTATGAAGAGATCTCTTGTCGCAGCCCAGAAACAGCAGCAGCAGCCGTGTCTTGTCGTCGGCTTTATTGAGGCGGTTGTTGGTTGGTGGTGTCAAAGGGGGCGTGGTGTTGAACAAGTCGCAGGCACTTAGGCAAAGTCACTCTCAGTGGCAATTTGGGCAGGCAACATCCCCACACACATATGTACACATAGAGTCGGGTCCCGAGACCTCAAACATGCAACAGCTGCCGCTCGGCTGCAACTTGCAATTTATTGCAGCTTCATCTGCTCAGCCACCAAGCTGCAGGCTGCCAAATGTTTGTGGTCCCCGGCAAGTGGCCTCCGGAAGAGCCATAAGCAAGATTTACTTGACACAGCAGCAGCTTTAATTTTAATTGGAAAATACTCAACACTTTCAAAAGTTATGCTAGAGATTAAAAAATAGGCTCTTCAGCTCATTGAAAATCTAGCTTTATGTTACTACAAAGCTATAAGTATTCCATCATCTAAAGTCTTCATAAAAATTGTTATTAGGAAAAACTAAAGCCATCATCTTGTAGTTCTTTAAAAATAACGTTAAGTCCACCTAAAATCCATTCCAATGTTTGCAATGCCTATTAGACTTCAGGCTCCATTTGATGACTGATTTATGTTATGACCTTAACAGAAATAGAAAGGAAGATCAAGCCGCAGGCATACTGCAAATAACTAAATATATATTTAATAGTTTTGCTAGACAAAAAAAATGAAATAAAACTTGTTTGCAGTCACTGCAGCTGCCGCCATGAGGAAGCCTCTGTCATTGCAACCCATCGTTTGGTTGCCTGAAAATAAAGGAGAAGATTAGCTAAAGAGTCGATTTTACAATACCCAGCTTTCACAAATGTATAAAAAATCTGAATCTGAATTTTGTTAGGCAGTTAAGAATAAATAATATATTTCAAAGAATTAAAGTATGGCATTTCCCAGATCAGAGTACTTAAATCAAGGCACTTGTTAACCTTTGTTTTCTGCAATTATTAATAATTTAATTCCCTTTAAAATGTGTTATTTAATTCCCTTTAAAAATCATATTCCACTGAGGACTAAACTGATTCATAGTAAAACTTTAAGTATATTTTGTTTTATATCTCCCAACATTAATTAATCAATTTCCCCGAAAACAATATACCCCTGAACACCCGTAGCACAATGTATAAAAAGGGGAACCATCTACGAAGATGCCACACAAATTTTGCTACCAAAACAATTTGCGATTGTTGCTGCCGTTGATGCGGCCGCAATTCGGTTGGCATGGCCCACAATTTCCATGCCACAGCCGAGTTGCATAACGCAGTGGCTGCCGTTGCTGCAGTTGCTGCCGCCACACAATCATCCATCAGCGGCAGCTTCGGGGGAGTGGAAGGTTTAAGCCCATCACATGTGAGTTTTGGCCATTAACTTGTTGGGTCA
>JAEIHY010011560.1:0-49078 GCA_018904565.1 Drosophila tsacasi
GAGAACTAAGATTTACTTAAGCTGATCGAAGGCCTGTCGAAGCATCTGATTGCAGAGCGCGGCAAACGGATTTATTTCCACCAGCTGAAAACAAACAAATCATTGTGGACAACTCTAATGGATTAGTTTTATTCATTACCTGTTCCTTGGCAAACTTGCTGCCCAGCTGAGCCGCAGCCTCGAAATCTAAACGGGCTGCATCCAAGTTATCCAGTTTGCGATACAGAACCCCGCGCTGGCAAAGAGCGTGGCTCTTGGTGCGGTTCTCCTGAGGACTAGCCAGCTCTACTGCTTTATTTAGATCATCCAGGGCCTCTGAAAATAAGAATTTATGCATAATAATAAAAAAAATTTTTAAAAATACGATTTAATTGACGCATGACTCACCTTCATCCCGCTGGGCCAGCCGTAGTGCCTGAGCCCGATTGTTCAGCACCGAGGGCCTCTCGGCCAAGTCAAAAGACTGACGAAAAAGCTCCAGTGCCTCCGACAGCTCACCCTTTTCGGCTAAGCAAATGGCCTTCAGCTCCAACTCCCTGGAGGCCCTGATGGTTTCGGTGTCGGGCTCTAGATCTGTTAGGTCAACTTCGGCGGGCACCGCGTCATTCCGCTGGAGGCTACTGAGCTCGAGGGGATTGAAGATGGAGTCCAGGACCTGCTGGTCGTGTGGACTCAGCTTGAGATTGGCCTGCGGCATTATTCAATATAATCTACTGGAGTGTTTAGAGACAAAACATCAAAACAAGCTGGGCTCAGACGACCGATATGCAAATTGTGTGGTTCAACCTGTTTGCATGGCGAGAGAGCATGGTGTTTGGAAAAATCTCGGTTATATATGCCAATAAAATCGATTAATTTACCTGTTGGTTTAATATATACATATGGCGCAGCCCAACCAGTTCGACTTCAGAGAGAGATAGTGCTGAAATAAGTTTTGGGATATACCTATTCTATTCGAGAAACTCAAGATCTGAACACCTGATCGGGGTCTCCTATAGAAATGTTATCAACAAATTTAATGGGATAGTCCAGCTCATATGATTCCAAATGGATGCAAAGATCAACCCAATCAGTTCAAGTTCAAGTTCCAGAGAGAGCAGCGCTCGTACAAATCTCGGTTTTATAAAAAAACATTTGGTTTTTATTTTTCTTTTCTTATTTTTTTGCTGTTTTTCTTTATGTATATGTAAATACCAAGGACAATATCATTTGTTTTTCACTTTGTTGTTTGCAATAATATAATTAATAATAATATAATATTAAATCAGCGCTTTGTGTTCATTTCCGTTTCAATTTATGTATATATATATATACCATTATCATTGCTATGCTAATGCCTTAGATTTGTTGTATTAATTTTGATAAATACAATTACTTTTAATGTTTCAATAAATTGTTTTGTTTATGCTTTAAATGTTTAACTTTATGTCTGCTCTTTCATAATTGTTCTTTACAATATACACAACTGAAATACCATTATTGGAGTTGTTTACCTTTAAACACTAAGCACTAGTTTAGCTCGATCTTTTGCGTTTATGCCTGGTGTTATGTTTCCTAATTTCGTCTGACTTCGAATGGGGCTTGAGAGTTGAAACAAACAGTGGGGACAGAGGGAGTCTGGGAGGGGAATTTTGTCTCGCAAGCAAAGCAAACGGGCTCTAAAAAGCAATGGAACCCATACGGATATCTAGGCATATATAGAACTTGTACACTCTATAGAAATATATGTTCTTCTGGGAATATGAGAGTCTCCGGCTCCTATGCTTCGGTTTAGTGGTTCAGTGGTTCTTACGGTGCTTCGTTCAGTGTCATTTACTTTAGCTTTCTGATATATGCATGTATGTATGTATGATAAAAAATATAAAAGTGAGCATTGAATGTTATCCTTCTCTCTATATATATATTTTAATTATCTAGGTATAATACAAGTCCGTGTTGTAGGTGTTAGTAGTGTCTATATAGCAGATACAGATATATAACCATTTCTTGTTATGTACTAGGTGGCACAGTTTGTTTTTTGTAGTTTGGTTGTTCTTGTTGTGGTCTGGTCTGAATGCGACGGGAAGGGTATAGGGATAGGGATAGGAGCTGGGAAAGGGTATTGATATATACTATAGGGTAGAGGCTGGGCTCTCAGGGGGAGGATCAACTCAAAAGCGAGACCTGGAAATCAGAGGAGTTCTCTCATCCGGTAATATACACAATCATACATATATGCTATATATGTGATATATCGATATATCTACAAGTTGGATTATCTCTGGTTAAAAGTCTAGCTCAATCTTAATCGTACAACAAGTTAGCTCCGGCTGAGGCTCTGCTACCCGGCAAGTGTAAGCTATCCATTATCCATTTAGCATTATTCACTATCCATATCAACTATGCTATTGCTATTTACGATACGATATTTACGTGGTACATGGTTGTGGCTGCGGTTGCGTGGATCTAAATGGTATGGTACATATACGGTTCAATATGGTATTTATAAGCTTTCATTTCTGTTTCGGTTCTGTTTCTGTTTGGTTGAATGAGTTTAAATGCCGTTTACCCTTTTATTAGCGTAGCATATAGATAGCATAGCCTGTTCTCGTCCGTAATCGTAGTTATATATAGTACTATACATATTAATTCACATAAATGTGTGTTTCTTGCGTGTGGGGTATTGTTGAAGTTGAAATTGAAATTGTTCTCCTCACCTTGCTTACGATTGCTTCTCATTGTCGTTACAATTTAGATATAGTATAGCATGCGGCATATATTCCGCACGGTTAATGTTCTGCCCGGGGGCATGTATACATAATATTAAATAGATATTTATCTCGTAGTTCTCAAAGTTTAAGTTAAGCCCGCAATATACAAAGGCGTACAAGGCAGTCCCCTTGATATATATTTCTCCATCATCTTTACGCTCGAACATTGCAAAATGATTTTTGTTTTTATCCCTTTGGTTTCTATAAATTTTGGAAAATTCAACTTGAGTTTTACTTTTTAATTTTTAAATAGTTTTTCCTTTTTTTGGTTTTGGTTTTGGTTTTGGTAAATTCACTAACAATAAGTAACAGCATAAGCTTTTGCTTGAATTTGGTATTCAAATTTCCATTGTAGCTAAAAAATGTACACAACTGATATTCAGTAAAGCGTTTAATTACATAATAGTCAACAAAAATACAAGTACCATACCTCATATAACGATTCAATTTCAATGTATTAATTTTGTATATTTACTTTCCACACAGACACGTAAGGACATAAAGAGAGTTAATAAGAGAGAGAGTTAAGCAGAGAAATATAGTTCCACTGGCGATCTGCGATGATCAAATCAGGAGCGGCACAAGGACCAGGGACCGAGGACCCCGACCCATGTACACTGCACACATATCAGTAGACACAAATCGGACAAATTGCTCTCATGACATGCAAGGGTTTCGTCCTATATTCCAAACACTATCACACACAACAAACGAAATCAACAGACTGTTGCCGAAACGATTGACTGAACGATTGACGACTGATTCTGATTTGTGAGTGAGTGACAGAGATATATTCATAGATAGATCGTAGACCGTATAATCGAAAGTGAAAGAGAGAGCGAAAAATACTTGGCTTTTTTGGTTTTTGGTTTTGTTTTCGTTTAGTTTCGTTTTTGATCTATAAAAAGGATTTTGTCGTTTTTTGCTAATATTTTACACAATACATATGAAGTTATAGTTTCGCACAATCCGGTGTTCGACGTGCCCCGTTCAAGTTGTTATACTCGTATATATTATTTTCTTTATTTTTGCTCGTGATCGCGCCCTGTCGGCTCGGCTCTTTCCGCTTCAACATCGTTTAACTTTTACTTAATGCCAATCAACCTCAAATTTTAAGCGTTCTTTTTGTTGTTCTCTACAGCGTTAATGTTATTTGTAGCACTTTTAGTGGCGGAAGGGGGCGTAGAGGCCGCCTCCCGCCCTAGCAGTTTCATAATTCGTTTACCATTTTTTTTTTGTTAATTGTTTCGGGGATTTTCGGGGTTCGGAGTTCGGAGTTGGGGATCAGGGGGATCATCGGTTCTGTGAGGGGAGAGGGGGCTTTCCTTTAGTGAAGAGGAGAATACAATTTTGCAGCGGATTTACCTGGTGTTGGCTGTTGCTCTTAAAAACATTTAACAAACATTCAAAAATCGTGCAGTGTGCAGTTTAAGTTGTACTAATAACAGGGATATGCCTTCGATGCGATCAGACTGATCGAGAAACCAGAGATCGGGACATCCAATCGAGGTCTTTCGATAGGTCTCACCTCATCCAAGGACTTTACTTTGATATTTTTTGGTTAAAATTTAGAATTAATGCGCTTTTCGGGCTAAGTATCTCTGAGAGGGTGTTGAGTTCGTGTTTGTCTTCGTGTGTGTGTCTTGTGTGCGAGTGTGTGTTTGAGTGGGCGTGGCTACTGCATTCTCGTATTAATATATATCTATAATTTTATACATTTTCTGTGAGTTAATTTTACGATTATTTTAATTTTTACAAATTATCTCTGGCTTAGGTGGGCTTCATATTTGTTTGTTCTTGGTTTCTTGTTCAATTAGCTGCTGTAAATACAATCAATTTGGCAATATGCATGCGAGTGTATGTGTGTCGTGCCGTGCATATGTGTGTGTGTACTCGTGTGTGTGTTAGTGTGTGTTAGTGTGATCCTAAAAAAAAGCGACAATTCATTGCTAGTTCTTTGCTGATTATTTTTACATTTTACAGTGTTGTGTGTGTCGTCTGTGCCTGCTATGCGATTTTTCTTAATTTTTCTCTGCATCGTCTCCTTCCTGCTTTCCTGCTTACTGTTTAGGGGATTCTTCGTTAATGTTTAGATATTTTACGTGTTCATTTTTAACATTTTAAGCTCTTGGTTTTCTTAATGTAATGTCTGCCTTATTCGGTTGCTCTTGTGGCTTTTTCAGGGCTCTTGCTCTTACAGTATCATCGTGAACCTAAACTGGTCGGCCCTTAGTTTAAACAAGTAATGATCAACTGTCTAAACTACCGATCGATCGATAATCAATAGTAATAATAATCATACAATAATATGTTTTACAGTTTACACAGATTTACACGTTTCGACTAGCGCGGGATTCGATAGGGTCCCTTGGGTACCGGGTACTGCACCCAAGGTCTTCGGTTTTAAGATCTAGTTGAGGATTGGAGTGGTTTTTGGTTCTAAGTAGTATTTAAGGAGAGAGTTTCGGGAGTTGGCGAGGCGAGTAAGGGAGATGCTCTGCGATTTTTATATTTATTTCTATGATTTCATTTTTAACCTTTGGCAGTGTTAAAATTTTGTATTTGATATTTCTGAAATAAGTTAAACAAAAAATTAATAAGATGCAACTTGCTTTTTTCCTCAGAATTTTAATTTTTAACACTAAACCATTTTCCGTCATGTCATATTTTTAGAACAAAAGATAAACCAATTTTGTTAAAACTTCTTAATGCCTTTTTTTGCACAAATATGAGATGAGGGACAATGTTTGTTTTCAAGCATAAAATTCATTATAAAAAAGTTCGTTACATTTTGAACTTAATTCCATATGGTAAATTTATAAAACATAATTTTGGTTTAATTTAAATTGACTTCAAATTGTGTAAACTTTTTTTTTGTCCAGAGCATCTCTTTAGCTACAATAAACACATTCCTACGGGGGCCTAGTTAAGCGTTGGTGTATTACAACTCTGTTGTTGTAATTGGGATAGACACTCCAAAAATAAAAATGTTACAGCATTTTTTGCGCGAAATTCAGGCCAATTTTCCAAAAACTTCTGTCAAGCGCTTTCAGTTTTTTTTTTGGTGCAGTGTAGGAAGAGGCGTGCATGAGGGGCTTAGGGGAGGGGGGGTTGAAGTTAGAGTTTGTTTTCGTATAAAAGTTAGCACAATTAAACTGTTTACTGGTTGAATTGCTGTTGCAGTTAGAAAGAATGTTTCCAAAAAATTCGTGGCTCCAATCGCTGGAATTGCATTTTTGTTGAGTTTTGAGATTTGCGTTCGGTTTCTCCTTACTGGTAAACGGAATTATTATGAGTTTTGTAGCTGTTGCTGCTGCTGCTGTAGCGTTGGTGTTGCTGCTGTGATGCCGATGAAGAATGATGGTGGTGATGGTGTTGTTGGTGTTGGTTTTGTTGGTGTTGGTGGTGGTGGTGGGAATCCTGCTGCTCCCGATGGTGGTGTCCGTGTGGGTGGTGTCCTTGGTGATCGTAGTCGTGTTCGTGTTGGTGCTCCCGCTCACGTTGCTCACGCTGCTCCCGCAACTGTTGCTGCCGCTCGCGATGGTGTTGCTGCTGCTCGCGTTGGTGTTGCTGCTGCTCGCGCTGCTCGTTGCGTTGCTGCAGCTGTCGCGTGGGCGTGTGCTGCTGTTGCTGCTGCGGCTGGTCGCGTGTGGGCGTGGCATGTCGCTGATGCTGCTCCCTAGTGGGAGTCGCCTCGCGCGATGCTTTCGTAGGCGTGTTCGTTTTGGTGTTGGTGTTGACTTGTTGCTGCTGCTTGTTCGCAGCGGCTGCTGCTCCCGTCGTTGGTGTTGGTTGTGTGTTGGTGTTGTTGCTGGTGTGTTGCTGCTGCTGATGCTGCTGCTGATGCTGAGGATATGGATGCGGATGCGTGTGCGGATGAGGTTGATGATTGCTGAGCGCCGCACTGCCGCCATAGTGGCTGTTGAGGCTGCCCTCATGGGGCAGCGGCAGTGGCGGCGGATTCTTGGCTTTCGTTAGCGGTATTGGTGTTGGCATTGGTTTTGGCGTCTCCGTTAAATCGATGCCCCATTCGTAGAGGAACTCCAGTTTCTGGCGTTCCAATGGGTCACTGGCCGGCAGGGCAAGCAAATGTTAGGCTTCTAAAAATATCAGCGCCGTGGGCTTCGGTTCCAAATTTGATTTTTTTGCTTCGACAACTAAGAAGGTTATTTCAGCCTTTTCACGATTAGCAAAGCATTCGGCTATCAGTCGAGCGACCTCCTGATAACAGATTTACTTAGTAAATTACTTATGGACTGTCAGGTTAAAAGGAATATTACCTGATGGTGCAAACCTTCCACCTTGGTTCCGTCCACCTCCAGGATTAGTTGCCCGACTTCAAGGCCGCCCGCTTCAAATGCTGCACCATTTTCCTGTTTGCCAAATAAAATTATAATTGTTTAATTTAGGTGATTTTATTCTCCTGCCACAGGATACTCACATGGATATTGATTATCCTAGGGAGCGGGTGTTTTGTATTAGCACCACCTTCGATAGCAATACCTAAAATTGGTTTGGTTTTCTTAACTGTAATGTGTAAGTTGCCTCTATGATCAGGTACGACGTTTGGATTGTGTTCATGTGTTTGTTCAGTCGTTGAACCACCATTCTGCTCCGCTGACAGACGCTGCATGGACTGAAAAAGAGACAATTCGCACTCGTAAAGTCATATTTGGTTGGGAAGCGACCGATTCGCAAACAAATTCCATTTAAATATAGGTTTATTCGTTGTTAACCAAGTCAAGGAGCTACTGGTTCGGTTCTAAGATTAAGTAAATGCTCAAATTGTGTTTTGGTTTGATCAAAGATAACTTGGTTCAAGCTGGTTAAGTAGATTTGGTGGTTTGGTAAAGTCAAGGCAAGCAAATTGAACGTTTTGTCGATCTGAGGATCTTGGTAAATAGTTTGTTGTTCGGGCTGTTGTACTTATTTACGTGTGTGTGTGTGGGGCAAACAATAGGAAACGGTTCAAGCTATGGATTTAGGCCAATTCAAATTTGTACATATATATTGCTAGTTCAAAATATTCAATGGCATAATTGCAGTTTATTTTTGAGTTAGGTAAACAGAGAGAAATACTGTAGACAGAGAGAGAGATATATATATATAGAGAGGAGAAACTTGTGTGATTTGTTTGGAATGAGTCATGAAATGTTTGGGGGAGGTGACCAAATTGTATAAAATTTTGTAAAAAACCGACGAAAGTCATAACTGATAGTTGATAATTTCGAACCGAAACTCATCATTTCGCATACGCTCTTAGTCATATTACTGAAGTTGTTATTGTTGTTCTGGGCATTCAAGTGCTGTTGTATAGTCAGTTATATTGGTAGATATCTGGTAGTTAGTGTGCTTGCACTAGATTTCGAGTAGCACTCACCTGATGCCTTCGTACACCTTTATCGCCCAGCAATGTGCCGCCTTCCTCCTTCATATCGAAACTCCGTGAGAGTTTTGTGGCCAACTCCTATACATTTATATTGTATCGGTTTTTGATTTGGTTTTTGGTTTTCGGATTTTTGGATTTCGGTTTTCGAATATACACATCAATATGGCCACATTGTGAGTGTTTTTTTTTTGCAAAGTTTTTGTTTGTTTTTGCATGGTGAGCAAAGATTTGATTGGTTTTTTTGAATGTAAAATGAAAGTAGTAGAAATATTTGCATAAGATTTCGTTGTAGTTGCTTGGTAAGTAGTAGAGATTAAAAACGTTGTTCATTTTTTGGTAGTTTGTACTGGTTGCGTGTAGAAAAATGCTTAGAATATACCATAAATATAAAAGTCTTGGCCTCGGCCTTTTTTGCGAGTGTCTGCTGTTTGTTTTGGTTCTCGTTCACTTGCAAACTTGCAAAACATACAGATAGAGGTTTAATTGAATAAAGTATGACAGTTCACTCTACGGTGGGGTAAGTTGGGTGGTTTTTTTGGGACTGTGGTTTTGGCCAAAGCGTGCTACAGAGTAAGAGAGAAATCTATGGGGATATGTAGATATATATAGAGAGAGAGAGACAGTCGAAGATTGCGGATATCGATTGGCATTCGAAGTGAATTGAACTGAGCTGATTTGCCTCAATCGCAGCCGAGCTTTCATGGTTCATTTTCCATTTCTCAATGTTCCTTTGGCATTTTTCGTTTTTCGTTACCTTTCAACATATTGGATTATTCATTGATGTAAGCTCTTGCAGTTGCTTGATTGCCTTGGCAGTGGCTTTTGCATTTGATACTTTGATGCGGCAAATTGTGGCTTATCTCGGGGGAGGAAGCGTTCGAAATGAACCTAAATTGAATATTTGGAAAATGTTTCATATACAGAAGGAGAGGTTTCGCCTGGGAAACTTATAAACTTTCAATTTATAAATGGTAATTAACCCTTTGCTTGGCATTTTGAAAAGAAGGCAGCAAAATTGCGAAGCTTTCTGTATAAATTGAAAAATTCTAATATGTCTAATATGGATCCTTTTATTAGTTTAAGTAAAAAATGGATATACTGCTTTTTATCTAATTGAAGTTAAGGGGTTACAAAGTTTAAATAATATCCTAAATATTGCCTAAATGGTAAACTTAAAAAATTACCCCTTTCCGTTCATAAAATTAGTGTTAAATTTAATAGGAAATGTATACTTTTACTCAAAGAATTACAATTCTTCTTATACTTTTAATATATTAACTAAACTTTTTGCAATAAATATCAGTTAATCATTATGTTGCCATACAAAGGGTTAACAATTGGGAATCCCCTTATCTAGTTAAGACTAATTCCTTTTGTTTCCTGCAACATCACGTTGCTGTTAGAGTACCTACTTTATTCTTTCAACACTCCATTATTTAGGACCAATATACAGAGATAGTTGCTCTGTCATTTCACTTTATCCAAGGACCGAGACACCCGTTCACCTTCATTTTAAGCTCGTATCCTGGACTAAGCCGAGTGTCAGGTGCAAGTTATGAATATGCGAGTGCTTGTGTGCGTATCTGTGGACTGGTCTGTGTGTGTGTTTCTCTTTTATTTTCCAAGAGGGAGTGTTTTTCGCTTTGAGTTTGTGCATTTTGAAGGCTTTTAAGGCGACTATACAGCAATATACGTTCTAGTTATAAAAGCTAATGGCAGGATTTGGCAACTAAGACACTTAGATTTGGGTAGCTAGACTAGGTCGGACTAAGAGTATACTTCCGAACGAAGCGCTAACTAAAACTTCGGGAACTGGAACTTATTTTACAGGATTTACGGGACTAATAGCTGCTAACTACAACTAGGATGTGTGTGTGGGAGTGCGTGTGGTGTGTGTGGGTCAGCAGCAGCTAAAATAAGGCCAACATAAATCGGGATTTACACTAATTACAGGGCAAATAAAAAAAGAGAAATGGAAGAACACTACAAGTCGATGTGTGAGTGGTGAATCGGTGGGCGGTGAACGGTGATCGGTGAACGGTGGATCGGTGGATCAGTGGATCGGTGGATCGGTGGATAATGGCTGGCGGTGAACCAAGACCAATTTGCTCGATATTGTACGGATATAGATATATTTGGCGTGTGTTTAGAAATCGGGGTGACTCATGCGTAAATGTGCAAATGTATTTTTCAAGCTTTTCTTCATTTTTGTTTGGTTTTTTTTGTAATTTATTTCGGTTAGGGCTTGACCTTTCGCTTTTAAATGCAAATGTCGACTGTTTCAGTCTCGTGTCTTGTTTAGCTTTTGTTTAAAGATACTTACATCGACAATTACTTTACAGAAAAGAGACTAAGGAAATCTATATGAAAAGTTTTGAGTGCGCCACGAAAAATAAATAAAAATGGAAACACAACGATAAGAATGTGGTTCAACTTGTGGGGCAAGCAAATTCGATTTTTGAATGAGAGCACAAAACTAAAACACAATCCTACGAATACAACACAAAATGCTGAAAATGCAACCGAACGAATTTTCAAAAGTTTTTAATTTAGTTTTTAATTGAATTAAAGACGTGATTGCCAACGTGCAGTCGTTGCAATGCACATTCAAATCAGTAAATTTAGTACGGGTTTAGTTTAAGTAAAGTTAAGTTAATTTAAGTTAGGTTTAGTTTAGTTAGTTAGTTCATACAGAGACAGAGACAGAGACAGAGTTACAGAGAGAGATAGAGAGATAAACAGAGATAGAGCGAGTGAGAGAGTGATAGCAACAATACTAAGTTCAGGCCAAGTTAATGCAACGAGATGCAGATCGAAAGGTCTGTTCCAAAAGAAAAACAAAATGCAGACTGTGAGAACGCTTCGCAGACAATTAATTCCACTCAAGTTGCGAACACAATTTCTATGCTGTGGTTGCTGGTGTCGTTTACATTATTAGTTAGGTAAGTATTTTGTTTGTTGTTGGTTTTCGTTTATCGCTTAACGCTTAACGTTTAACGAAAAATACATTGGCACTTACTAGAGGTCGTCCCCAATACCATGATTTGACACGTTGTGTTAAACCACCCAAATGTGAACGCAGTCCATCTAAGTAGCCGCCCTGAAATGCACACAAATGAACAAACGAGAACAATTTCGGGGAGTACGAGGCACGGAGCGGGGTGGATGGTGGATCCAACTCAAAATCGGGGCTCTATATGGCTTTGGATGGAACAACTAAAGGGGTGCTCTGGTGGGTGGTTGTGGTGGTGATATGCCAAGTGAAATGAGAGGCTCGAGTGAAAATCAGGGGTTAACTCTGAGTGTGTTTATATTTAGGTTGAGAGGAGAAGACAATGGAAAGAAAGACAGAAAGAAAGAAAGAAATACGGGGGATTCTTTGTGGGTCTTTGTGGGGTTCCTAAGTTGTTTGTATTATCATCAATATATAACTAGTCAAGCTACGGTTACTGGTTATTATTCTCAATACTCGATTATAGGGTTTTTAAATAAATACTTTTACTTAGATTGACTAGAGAGATCTATTGGATAATGAGAGTCCAAACTCTAGGGTCTTGACCAAAATGGGTACATTGATGAATCTATTTTTTAATTGTTTTCGACTTCTAAGGTTGTAAATCAAAGGAGTTAATAGTTAGATTTAAAGGTGTCAAGGGCTAGGCCACTCTAAAATGTATGAAAACTTTACTCTAAATATTAGGCTCTAAAATATAATTAATATACGATATATATGGGTTAAAGAATTGATTTTACAGTTTATATTTTAGCTGATATATCTCTTAATTAGTTAAATAATAAATAATAATAATACATCACTCTTCTCATTTCTAGAGTGTCTTTTTTGGCAAAACACATTAATCTTCCAATTCTTAGAGTGTCACAACCTTTTAAACTAGTTTTTGCTATACATTTTAGAGGCTAATAAGGTTAATGTTTGGTGAAAATATATTTTAATTTAATTTAAGGTATTCAGCCAGGGGCCTGTGACTCCACTACTAATTTTAAATAATTATTTAAGCCTTAACTAACGATTTTTCCATATATTTTCCTCAACTACTGAGCTTGGCAACAATTGCAGCTTGAAGAATGTTGCTGAAATGTTGCTAGCAAGCAACATCAACATGTTGCCGTTCTCTGGCTATTACATTTTCATAGCATACTTTTCGGATTCAATTGGAAATACATTTCCGCTGCAGTGACTAATCCCGGATTTAAAGCTACTATAAAGCCTGCCTGCAACTACGTAAACGCGCTCGCTGGCTAATTAGTCTTGGTTATGTCAAAACTTTGTTCGGTAATCTTCTTCTCGAAAGCTCCGCTCTGCAGGCGCACGTAACACGCCCACGCTGCCTCCCGCCCCCGCCCCCGCCCCCTGCAAAATTATGCACACGAATCACCGGCGGGCGAACTAAGTTAGAGCAAGGCGGCTTAAAACGAGCAGCGGGCTAAATATTTACAAGACTCTGGCTGTTTGTGGGTTTTCTCTGGTTACGATTGCTTCCTTATTGGTCTTTTCCTTTGTTATGTGTTTATTTGGGGTGTGTGTTATGTTTATGTGTTTTATTCGTGGGCGTGTGTGTGTGTGTGTGTCTATGTGTGTGTTTGTGTCGAAAAGATAGTTTCGAAAAAGTGCTTAAAGTGTAACAAACGGCGAATGCGGCGAACATCGAGCTTACCTGTTCCTGTTTCCAATTAATGCGATTCCGATCCGTTGCGCATACGCCGCGTGTGACGCCCGAAGATAGGGAGAGAGAGAGAGAGAGAGAGAGAGACGGGAAGAGAGAGGGAAAACCGAAGAGGGAAAATTAATTATTGCAGCTCAGGAATAACAACAACAACATCACTATACTAATGAGCATCATCTCTTTTCAATGCCAAATGCAAACGCCTTTCTGGCCATCAACTCCCGCCTTATTCGGTCGGCGGAAAAACAACAAATTTTCTGTTTACGTCATGCCCGAGCAAAACAAAAAACCAAAGTGGAAGAGAAAAAAAAAGTAAATGCAAGAAAAAACCAAGCGGAGGCAACACAAAACTCAAAACAACAAAAAAACCGCCGCCGCTGCACAGCTGCAGTCGCCGTTGTCAGCTGCAGTTACCACCGCAGTATCCCACAGATACATTTTATTTATTTGTCACTCCAGTTTGACCATTGCGTAAATCCAGCACTTACTGCCTTGCAACACACATACTATACATACGTATATATTTGCACCCCGTAAATCTCTGCTATATAATTGCAGTATAATTTTTAGTCATAAATATTGACAATCTTTGTTTATCAAAGCGCTTGCCATTGTTTGTGTCGTCGCTGTGGGTAATTTTTTACATTACTAGGCCATAAAAAGTAACTGGGGAAACAGCGTTCGTTCAGTGGCAAAAACGTCAAAGAAAGCAAAACCCAAAGTAACAAACAAGAAAAGGTCCAAGATGATGTGTGTGTTTCGAGGCAGAGGCAACTACGAAATGCTCTCTAACTATACATAAGTTATTACTGGATAACAGGATAAGAGTTTATGATCTTATAGAAAATATTTTATGATTTGTAATTCATTTCAATTCTCTTTCTTTACCCATCTAATTAATGGATTATAAAATAAGTTAGAAATAATTTAATTAGACGGGAAGAAACTTTGCTTTTAAGTGCTCAAAGGAATTTGTTCTTTAATGTAAGAAAAAGGATAATATTTAAGACTTATTTGTAAAGATAAGCCTTAGTTTATTCAGAAGGTAAAATATATTTTTCTATTTACTTTTATATAAATATTTTATATTATTTGAATATATTTTAAATTGAAATATAGTAAGAAATCCTCCTTATATAAGTGTACATATTTTTAAAATATATTAACACCTAAGCTAAGAAAACAAGCAAGTTTTGATTTTATTATTTAAAAATTCTTCTTATTATTACACTTTCCACAAAGTTTATTAAGTAAAGCCGTTGCTTATATGGTTCCTTGATTAAAAAAATATAATTATAATCAATAAATTACTTCATTTCAGAGCCAGACAATTTCTTTTGTTTTCTTTATAAAAAAATGCTGATCTTAGATAATTTTCTCAACTAAGCTTCAAAGTTCTGGCTTGTCTCTCTCGAGGGTTTGCCCCAAAATTCCCCACATATTGAACTTCAATCGTGGTTGTAATCCAAGGTTTCTGTCTTTTGTTTCCTCTCGGCAAACTCTTTGTCGTCTGCCCACAACTCTGGCCAACAGAGAGTAACTCCACTGCTGCTGCTTTTGCGGCTGGTTGGCTTTTGGCCAAAGCAAAAGCAGCGGCGGCGGCAACCTAAGCGGCAACATGAGCAACTACAATTGTGGATTGGATTGGACTCCGGCAGAGCTCAGCTGCCTTCAGCCAAGTCTGCAGTTTCAGTCGCGCGTCGTCGCTTCAAGCGTGAGGTTCAGAAACGTAAACAGCAGTCAGCTGAAGTCGGAGGAGTACCAAGAGACCAACGAGCATCAGCCAAAAGTGCGTATTAACAGGGCCCAAATTGGCCGAGAAACAAGTTGCTGCCGCCAGTTGGAGTTGGACTTGGGGTTGACAAATCTCGCGTTTCGTTACATTTCGCGCTCTGTTTGCTGGCAAATCGTTGCATAAATTCAAAATAATCATAAAGCCAGCAGAAGTTTTGGTACTGCCACTGGTACTGGCACTCTTCTCTGGTGGTTATATCATCGCGCTCTGTTTTATTTTTTGAGGGGTCGGTCGCTCTTTGGCAACGGAAAAATCACAAATTGCGGCAGACAACTTTATTGCCTAGCTTTTTGCATTCAATTAACTTCTATTTCTCACCTTTTTTTTGTTTTGGCCGAGCTAATTTCCTTTGTTTTCGGTTTGTTATTTGTTTCTCTTCTTTTTTTTTAATTACCAAACTTGAGTCGGGCAGCGGTTTCAGTTGATTTGTGGCTGTCTCTCCCCTATCTGCTGACGGATTCTAAGTGGTAAGACTGCGAAATAGCCGTAGTTGCTAAACATTTCAACCCAGAAAAGAGAAAAACATCGGCAGTCAGAATGCGGCTGTCGGCGACAGGGAAAGCCGGCGCAAAAGGTTCGGAAGAAATGGGCATAAAACTGGGGAACAAGCGAAATGCTTTTAATGGCTTTTGGACAGGCCTTTGCGAGTGTCTCTCCCTGTCTCTGGGGCCCAAGGGCCAAATGGAGAAGTAATTGCTATTGTAAATGGCATAAATAAGAATTCTCCTTAATGGAGATTGAGATTGCTCCAGTAACGCATGGCTTGGACCGATAATTCATACAAATTGGTTCCAATTTACCAATCTCTTTAGGGCCAACTCTTCTGACCCACTTCTCACATCCACGGCGATCGCGGGATTTGATAAATTATTCTCGGGCAGCGGACGAGCAGTCGGTCAGCTGTCAGACGGAGCTGCTTTATGGGTCAATGAGCTAGCCCCAGAACGGGGTTTCTGTTTTTTTTTATATACACAGAATTGTGGACAAAATTATTCATGGCCTCTGCCACAACAATAGTGTGAATTAAGTGCTCACCTTTTGTCTAACTTTGAAAAAGTTTAAACAAAACCAAAAATGAGTAAGGTTCGGGCTGCGGCAGCCGGAGAAATTTCACCAGAACCAAAGCAAGGAGCAAGTTCGGCTCCCGGAAAACCGGGAGACACAACAACTTTCACACCAGGGAAAGAGACGGAAAAAGAGAAAGAGAATTTCCCAAACAATAATGAAAACTTTCAGTCAATTGTCTGCTTTGCCAGCCCATTTAACTGTATTTTGTGCGTAAGGCACACATCATTTTCCAACGATTTTTCTCTCAAATTGTCCAATCACTTATGTTTTTTTTCTTTTTTTCTTTTTTGCGCCTCCTCGGTAAGCTGCTCAGGGCAACCATTTCAAAATCAATCAAATTTATGACTTTGCAAACTTTTGCAGCCAAGTTTCGATGTCGACGCTCTGCTGCTGCTGTGGATGATGTTTTTTATTATTATTTTTGTTGTATTTTTTTTTATCTGTTAGCCGCAGCTCTAGTCGCAGTCGTAGCTGAATTTTTGTAACTCGAATCGAAAAGCTGACAATCATCATTTAAAGCACATGCCATTGACCTCGTTGCGTAGTCGGAGTCTGGGCTTAGGGGGCTTTTAACGGGGAATCGGGGGCACCTCTTTGTCATCAGATACCCAGGCGAGTGGGAGGGAATCAAGGGGGACAGAGTTCATGATTGGTTCACCGCATCGATGGGGTTGCCACAACGTATTTTAATCCCAAAAGCTGGATTTTATTAATGCTTCTTCAAGGCCAAACACATTAGAGTTTGGAAATTCATATTGAATTGTGGTTTGTCAACTGAATTGATGGCCAAAAAATAGCCTAAGGTGTGCAATTTGTAAATCATAATGAAACGAAGTCTTTCTGTATCAATTTTAATTTCAGTGTCTTTAAACAATTAACTTTAGATTCGGTTTTTCATTGAAATTATCATCTGAAACTGCCATTAAATTTAAGTTTTTTAAAACTCTAAGTAAACTTGAAAGGAGAACTGTTTTTGCTACTTACAAATTATAGAAATTTAGTGTAAATGTTGAATTATATGTTCTGTGGTTATAGATCTCTTAGAATTCCCTGGCTTTTAGCTAGATTTGAGCTCCATACTAGACCTTAAAGCGAGAAGGTGGTACCCCCGTGGTGTTATCCCCTGGAGTCTTGCCAAAAAGGTAACGTAATTACCTACACCTAAACCTAAACCTAAGCCCCCTCGAAGCACAGTCCAGTCGGGTATAATTAATAATGTCAAAAGATGACAAGCTGTCCGGAGAGCTAACATGGCCTAATGGATGGATGTGAAAGAGTTCGTCATAACGGTTAATCAGCATTCAAGAATTAGCACCTCGACGGCGCACTCCCCTCGCCTCAATTAAGGTTCTCATTATGATGATGGACGGACGACGATGGACGCGAAGTGTTTTCTATTGACAGACATGTCTTCTCCAATCTCCTCCGCCTCCAGTCAAGTCTTCCTCAAGTCTGGGCTCAATCTCATAATTATATAAATTTTACACCCATTGAATTTGTGGACCGGATTTCGGGGCTCTTGATGGTTCTTGCTGCGCATCCCAAATGGTTTATTTACATTACAAACAACTTGTTCTCCAGCCGTCTCCCTCGCGCTGCAACAATTTACTTTCCATTTAAGTCTTGCTCTTGCTCTTGACAAAGTTTGTACCTTATTTAGTACATTTCTCTAATGACCCACTTTGAGTTTTGGTCTTGGCTATTGCTCTCTCGATTTCTAGCCCCCTCCGCGTCTCAGTAATTCCGAAAGAGAGAAAAGTGAGTGTCCCCGTAAGCCAGACAAGCGACATCCAGCAAAAAGTTGTTTGTCAGTTTTGGTTGAAATCAAACTGGTTACTCAGCTGCCCGGCGTGGTCTGGGCCTTAGTCCGTCCATCGTCCATCGTTCATCGTTCATGGTACATGCACAGTTCAAAATAATTGAAGGTTTTAAGTGTCATTTGCAGCTCTTAAAAAGGTAAATTATAGGGAGATTAGCAAGTCTCTTCCCTCGATGTTAAAATAAGTAATAAATATTAAAAAATGTTGCCTTTGATTCAGTGATATTTCTTCAACATTTAAACACTTCGAGAACTTTGTTTTCAACCGTTTCAAAGGCAGCTTCCACTCAACCAGAATTACCTAGACTTTAATTCAATTTAAAATTCAATTCCAATTTTTTCTTCTGCTGCTTTTGGTACATCGGTCAAGTCAAGTCAAGCCAGCCCAAATGGTGTCAGCTGTGTAAACAGGGCTAAGCAAGCGGATCGCAAGCCGTTTAGCTCCTCGAATCGTTTCCCCCATTCCCAGAGTGGCCCAAGTCCAAATCAATTTCGTGCGAACTAAATGAAAATCCTGCCCTGAACTTGACTGCTGGGCTGCCTGCATGTGATGCGGTTGAACGCCTTTTGCGGAAATTATTGCAATTTTCTTGTCTTCTATCCAAAGACCCACACACAGACTCTGGGGGCTTTTGGCGGTGAATTTACTTTCACTTTTGCTGCACTTACTCAACAAGTTGCAGAGCAGAGTCCGAGGAAGTTTTTGCTCATCAAAAATAAAGAATGAACTGCACGAGGTTTCGCAGTAAATCAAACAAGAACTTAAGTGAAGTTGGCTCTCCATTAAAAGGAAGCTTCCAAAAGAAAAATAGAGTTTTTCTTTTCAATTATAAATCAGGAAGCTGTGAGCTTGATTAAATAATAACTAAATTAGTTCTTGATACAACGTTTTCATGAACTTTTCTAATGGAAATTCAAGGTTTTTGCTCTTTAAGATAATTTAAGCTTGAAACTTGAACCCCATACCCTCGATTGGTGTGAAAGGGTATACACTCTCACAACCATCCCCCTTGTTTACCCTTTCTATTTACTTTGCCTGACTCTTTCAACCGAGTGCAATGGCAAACTCGCGCACAAAGTCCACTCCACACTGATTGCAACTTGGCCAAAGAACAACAAATCATTTAAACAAATCAAACATCAACAGGCAACAGTGACGACCGGCAGCATGGAGACCTATTTGACGGAGATCAAACAATTGCGCATACCACGCCCGAAATTCGAGCCCAACAGTTGCCACCAGCAGCACCAACATGCGGTGGCAGCCACTGTGGCGACCGTGTCCTCGTCCTCGGCCACGCCCACCCAGCCGCCCCCGCCCCTGCACCATCGTCAGTGGCGCCACTTTGTGCGCCCCTTTACGCCGCCCCGCGACTACCACCTGCCCATGGTGGCCGAGGGCTCGCTGCACGACAAGATGTGAGGCGGCGACTATATGTTATATATATACCCCCCTTACTCGATACCTTAACCCCACATAAGATAGTGATTAAGTCTAGTGTTAGCTTAGTTGTCGTACTAAAATATAGAACAGATACAGATACAGATTACAGATACAAAGAATAAACAATAGACAAACTGAGTGGAGTTTTTAATGGGGGTTATGCATAATATTGGGTATTAACTATATAAGGTATATTTATTATAGATTGTGCTAATCATGAAATGGTACTTCATGGAATGAGCAAATGGTTCTTTGTGTAAACCGCTTAATTAATTTAACAAAGCTACTGGGGTTATGTAATATAGAAAAAATGATTAATGTTGATTCTAAAATGATTTACTTTATGAACTTCTGTACATACATTCCCCCTGCATCATCAACTACTACTATCAACCTTATAACCCTTCTAGCAAGCTTACATCTCTGTTACTCCTCCCTAAAAATCCCTACAACAATATATCTTTCACGATCATTTCGTGATCACTTACTCACCGTATCTTGTTCGTATTCCGGTAAAAGGGTTTCGCTGCCCCGGCGAGTTCTGTGCTCATCACAGCCGTATTCCTAAGCCGGGATGAAAGAATTTACAGAATATATATATTGTTCAGCGTCTCGAATGCCTCTTGGCTGGCAACCAATTCAGTTTGGTGCTGCTCTTAATTCGACTTAACGGTATTACAACACTCAATGCCAATTGGACAACATTTATAAAAAAGAAAGTACAACATAACCGGAAACAGAGACGAGACGAGAAAACGTAAACTGAAACCACATAGAGCAGGTTGGACAAAAAAAAATGCAAACACGACAATAGGCACACACACACACAAAACGTAAGACAAAAATACAAAAAGTAGTTTGAGTTACAGATATTTAGATAGAGATAAAGAGAGAGAGAGGCTAAGACATTAAAGATACAAAATGAAATAAAACAGATACCACAGACAGACAGAGATCTGAGAGTCTCAAATCGTGGTGGCAATACATCCGAATGTCAATTTTTTTGTTCATCCTTTCTTATATTTTTGAAGAGATTAAAAGAAGTCCATATATTAGGTAATCATGTTATACAGGGGGATAATGAAATTATCCCTTAATAAATCATTTTATTATATAATATATGGACTTCCCTAAATTCAGAAAACCCAATTCATTTTTATAAATGCAAAAAGGAATTTAGAGCTTTATAAAACGTATCTAAAAATAAAATTAAAAGTTAGGAAAGCTCACTGAAAGATCGATAAATTTGGCTGGGAAAACTCTCTACATATTTCCCAATAGATTCTTTTAGTTCTTATAGGAGAAGTCCCCAAAGTAGTGAAAATATCTATATAGAACAGCTTCAGGAGAAGTGTGACAGTAAGTAGGTAGAGCAAGTTTTTTAGCTTTGCTACACTCTTCGCCCGACTCGCTTCGGTC
This sequence comes from Drosophila tsacasi, assembly GCA_018904565.1. NCBI lineage: Eukaryota > Metazoa > Arthropoda > Insecta > Diptera > Drosophilidae > Drosophila > Drosophila tsacasi. Next base: position 20,370 of record JAEIHY010011560.1, read on the forward strand.
CTGACCTGTTGCACATTGTCATTGGCCTGCTTGAACCTCAATTGACTCGGTCCCGACTGATGGCGGTGATGACGACGCCCAGCTATTGATACCGATCCCGATCCCAGTCCCGATCCAGCGCCGCCCAGATGACGCAATGAGGCATGATGCTGTCGCTGATGTTGCTGATGTGGTGGCAGCTGTTGTTGGGGTGGCGATAATGATGATGTGGACTGGTTGCTGCCTGCCTGATAATGGGATGCTGATGCCGAAGCCGAAGCCGATGCTGGGTGTGAGCGATGGAGTATGGGTCCCGCCGACATGGGCCGATGGGGCAACTGGAGTGCGGGTCTATCGAACACACACACACACATTTACATATGTTATAGAGGGGTAACTTGGACTGCAGTCAGAACCGAAATCACTTTTGACAGCTAGCCTTGAACTTTGGGAAAAGTATTTCGGAAATGTGCCATATAACCCTCCGTTCTAAAATGCATGGATTCTTTATCTAAAATGTAGAAACTTGTTCTTTTTTTTAAGGTGATCAAATTGCTTTATGAATCAGTTTAGATATATTATTTTGTTTGGTAGGATGAATTAAAAATGATTCAATTCTTTACATATTCAAAAATATTTTAACAAATACCTAGAATATAAATGCGACTTCAGTTCTGACTGCGGTTACGGAAAAACGATGGAGAACTAGGGATATGGATAAGGATACAAATAATAATTCGGATAAGCCTACGGATAAGGCTATGGATAAGAGTTGGATATAAATATGGATACGGATATGGGTTCTTGGTAGGTTCTTCTAGGCTAAGTACCGCTTGTGGATATCCGTTACGGTCATCCCCAGGCCCGAATCCGACGAGGGACTCCGTCCGGTGGCGGCTAATATTTCCAAATCGTCGGATGTTACCTGTTGAGGAACGGAACGGAATGGTACGGAATGGAACGATACGAAAACGAAACGAGCGATTTGGATACATTTTGCATACGAATCAGAGAGCGAGTGAGATAGTGACAGTGACAGTGGGTGAGAGTGAGAGTGAGAGGGGTTTCTGATCCAGGCTTTAGTAGATCACTACTCAGCACAGACAGAGACAGCGAGAGAGAAAGAGACAGAGAGAGGCGAGAGCGAGACAGAGATAGTGGCTGGAGAGCGAAACAGATTTAGAGTGTTTTGGGGTCTTGGTGCATTCTTAAATTCGATTGATATATATATCGAATGGTTTCTATATGCATATATCGGTGCAAGTTCTGTGTGACTGTTCTTCCTTTCTTGGTTATCCTTTTATAGGTGCACTTATCGGTGTTGGATTACATAGGTTCGATTCGATATGGTACAATAATTTTGCTTATATCTAAAACTAGAGTTAAAGATAACTAAGCTGATCTAAGATTACTTCGGTTTGAATATATCCTGCATATGGTTTATTTACAAAGACAGTTGCCAAGTCTTTTGGGGTCAACTGTACCTTCCCAGAGATTCGTTGTTGGTTTCGAATTTGTTTCGTTTTCAGCTTAATTTACAATGTCCACAGAGACCTTTATTTACCTTGTTCTTACTGCTAAAAACGGTGTTAAACTCTTGCCACTACAAAGTAACTAAAGCTGCAAATGTTTGTGTTGGTGATTTTGGAAAAATTGACATTCGATTTTTTGTTGTTTCTGTTTCGAGTTGTTTGCAATTTGAACTGCCAAGGTCAGAATCGAAAGTAAGCGAGTTTCCGAAAGCTTTCTCGACAGAGAAATAGGAAAATAACATGCAAGTTTATTGGGAAATGAAAGAAGCTCTAACTGGTTTCAAGTTGGGTGGCTAAAGAAAAACATCAAGTGTGTTGACTCGTTCATCAATTAAACTACAAGTTTTGTTTTGATTTTCTTTTCTTAGTTTCTTTTTATGTCGAGTGTTATTTGTATTTTGACTACAGTTGAAACAGATAAGTTAAAGTAAAAGTTACAAACATACAGTGACAACAACAATTATCAACGACAACAGCGAGAAGAGAAATATGTACTAAACAATAAACACTTTATAGGCGAGTATGTAGTTCTTTATAGACTTTATAGGATAGTAGAGACAGTAGATAGACCGCAGATAACATATAGTAGCTTGGATACATGCTCAGTGTGGGGCTAGAGAAGAGTCTCTCTCTTAACTAAGTGTATATAGTGTCTGTGTCGTAGAATAAATCTTCTAAAAAGCTTACCGGCAAATCACGTGCGGGGTCTCCCTTACGCTGCAAGAGATAATTTACAATGTACAAGGATATGGAACTGAGAGAGGTTAGTCCTTGATCTGCTTACCCTGTGCCTGTCCACGCTGTAAGGATCGCGTTCCCTGCGATAGACCAGCTCGTCGTATCGCGTGCGATCCTCGGGGAACACCAGTTCCCGTATCTCCGTCACTAGCGTGTGCTGGATTGAGCGGGAAATCTGAGTTTAAGCCATATATATTTATATATATACACCCACCTTCTCGTACGTATCTAACATCTCTAATAAGACGGCAACAAAGGCATCTATGGTCATTGCTTTCGCACTATACTCGGCGATATAGTAGGAAAGGCTTGCAAAGTGATGACGGGGCAGCAGAGAGCGCGCCTTCTCCTCCACCATGGTCGCAATCTGACCTTTTCGGCGTGCTCTGTGGAGTCACTGGGGTTATAAGGAGATATCCCAGGGATATTGATAATAAGGAATGACCCACCTTGTGCCCGTTGGACTGTAGGCATCCCAGGGCTCCATCTCGATGGAGGTGCAGGAGTGCGGCACCTTGCCCACGTCCCGGATCACCAGCGACATGCGCTTGTGGTACTTCAGCTGACCCACCGCCTCGTCGTGCGTGACGTCGAGGAAGGACTGCCCGTTGACCTCCAGGATCTCGTCGCCGATCATCAGTCCAGCCCGGTCGGCCACGCTGTCCTTGTCCACGCCCGTGACGAAGATGCCCAGGCCGTACTCCACGCCGCCGCGAATCATCAGGCCCAAGGACTGGCCCGGCTCGATCAGCAGCTCCACTCGCCGTATCCTAGAGGTGAGGATACCAATTAGTTCCCAGCCTGGACTACATCCCTGACCATACTCACCGATCCCTTCGCTCGCTGCGCCTGCCCCCGTACTCCATGGGCGGTGAGGCGGGTCTGCCATGCCGATCCATCCAGGAGCAGGTCTGGCGGAAGGGCAGACCCGCTCCGGAGGCCGCCGCCGCTGCCGCTGCTGCCTGATTCTGGGGATGGAGCGGGGGTGCCATAGAGGCGTACATGGGGTCGCGGGAGGGCGGACCGAAGCCGTGGAGCGGGGCGGCCGAGTTGAGCGTGGGCGGGGCGCGGACCGTCATACTGATTTGACGTGACGATTTCAATATCTGCACACATCTCTGCGTTAAGAAAAAATGTGGCAATAGAAGAGACACAAAGAGAGGACAGATGCGAGCAAAACGGAACGAACCAACAAGAAGAACGTAGAGAAATAGAAGGAGAGAGAGAGAGAAAGAGGGGAAAAAAGGGAGCCAAAAGTACCAAGAAAGAAATTAAGGGGAAAGTGAACCAAATGAAATGATATTCGGTTTCAATTGCCGACAAAAAACGTGTACGGAAAGTGTTTGCGAAATTGTTCCCAAAAAATTATTAATTAACTTTAATTGTGGGCGTGTCCGCTGCGTCCGTCCTTTGGCTTTTTTGCGGTTGCGTTTGTTGTCAGTGTCTGTGTCTGTGTCTGTGTCTCCCCCTGTCTGTGTTGGCCACATTTTGCTGTCATTATTTTAATTGTTTCTGACCAAAAAACTAATGTGAGAATGTGCGCAAAATTGTGTGGGCCCCAGGACTCGGAGCAAGCCTGGTGGCAGGTGGCAGGTGCGGGTGCTGCGTGCGAATCCCCCCAGGTGTCGTGTCCCCCTCCTCTCCCGGAGCCTTAATTTTTCGGTCTGTGGTTGGGTTTTAGCCCAAAATGCACATATTCCAGTCGATTACGACGGCTGTGTGGAGTAAGCCATTGCGGTTTTTATGCAGCCTTTTAGCTTGAAAGTCCTTTTGCATTTTGGATTTGTTTTTAAAGTCCGCAAAGATTCGGTTCAACGTAAGCTACAAACTTAAATAAATCCAAATAAATCGAAACAAATAGCAATAACAAAAGATACTGTACACAAAACAATGCGGATACAAAATGCGACTAGTCTATTGCCAATTTTTTCTCAGTGTATATTTGTATTAGTGTATTATTGAATTCATTTTCATGTATGTTTCGTATTTGGTTTAGTAATATTCATACACAACTGTATCAAGTGCATCAAGATTTATATACTCGTTTAGGAAACAACTACGAAAAATCGCTCAGAGCAGGCGGCAATCGAAATGGGGGATATATATCTATATATATATATCTATATATATTTGCATTTCAGCTCATATTCCATGCCTCTGTGTGTGTGTGTGTTCCCAAACAAGTTCTGTCCAAAATGGTTAAAGTTTAAATTGGCAGAAAGCGTGAGAAATGGCACACCATGTGCCAGGCTCCGACCATCCCTAAGCCTCGTCTTCTGCCAAGTAATATGCATGGCCAGGAATTATATTGACTATCATAACGTGTCACATAAAATATTCCACAATAAATTGACTTTCGTTGTTAGAGGCAGCTGCCACTGGAGGGGCGAAATCCTTTTCTTTCGGTTACTCTGTCAAGTGTCGGCCATAAAAGGCGATGTGGCCTACTGAATGCCTTGCCACAACCTTATATTGTATATATATTTATATATATATATCTAAACACATCGGCCTGTGCGCATATACATATGCTTGATGGATAGAATCCCATTATGGGCAACTATTAAGGACCAGCGATTGAGAAACTGAAGCTGCCGATACACCCAAGACAGCCCGGCTAGAAAATCACATTAAAAATCAATAAAGTGTACAATAAAATTAGATATTTTTTGATGGAAGAAAAAGAAATTTGACATGGCTGTCAGGGTTGAGGGAAAGCTGGGGAAGAGAAACCAAGGGAAAAGGTCTCAGATGGGGGAGATTCGATAAGAGTTTCCCAGCGGCTTTGCCAGCATTACAAGTTTTGAATTTATTTATACGAATTTATGAGAATTTATATAACACATTTCGAATCGATAAGAGAAGTATTTTAAGAGCTTGTTTTGTGACCTTTTAGCAAGACAATATTATATGACTTTGTTTTTTATGCCTCTGTTTTTGCAAGCTTTTATAAAATGTATTTTATAATTTAGAATTGGTCTCGTATTTCAACAACGAGTTCTCACAGAAAAATATACTCTTTTCCTCGCCTAAACAATTAAAGTATCCCCTAAATAAATCCCCTATTACTTCCCAAAATAAATATTATATAGACTGTTTTTCCAGCTAAATGCCTAGCAGTCATTCAACCGAAAAAGGGACGATTAAAAGTGTCAATCAATATTAATTTGCAATATAAATATCTTGGGGAACAACACACAGTGGTGCTGCCCCAAAATCGCTGCATGCTCTGATCGATTTATTTCTAAGTATAGATAACATTAGCTACTACAAAGTATTTAATAAAGATATATGTAAAAAGAGATTTAAGTATATATTTGAATGCTAGGAAAATTGCAAAAGGGATGCTCACCTTCAGCGCCTCCTCGTGATTGATTGAGGTGAAGGGGGTGCCGTTCACCTCTAGGATTGTATCACCGGGTCGCAATCCGGCGCGCTCGGCCACCGAATTCTCCTCGATGCGTGAGATGTAGACGCCTAAGCCTGTAAATAGGGACGTAGAGGGAGGGAGGGGTTGGAAATCAATTAGCAGCCAACTCACACATTCAATTTTTAATAAAAGTAGCCCCCACTTCCCCCGTAGACCCCATTTCCCCACTCATGGGCCTCTTTTTTTCGATGTTTTTTCATTAAGCCCCCAGCCAGTAGGCGGCGGATGGAGTGCGGCAGCCATTTTATGTTTAATTTATAAAGCACGTGAGTGTGTGTGTGTGTGAGTGTGCACAATGGCGTTGAGGAACACAGAAGGCAGAGGGCAGGGGAAAGGGGAACCCAAGAGAAGCCTGCCCCCGTATGGAGGCAACTTAAATAGATTTTTATCGATTTTAAAGCCGTCCGCATATTGCAAACTAAAAATAAATTCTACTGCAGGAAACGGGAATGAAGAAAAGCTAGCACACAGACAGAGGGTAGAGAGAGAGGGAGAGGGAGTGGGGGGAGGAAGGAAGAGCTGGTTAGCCAAAAAGGTAGTCAGGTGCAAAATGCACTTGGAAATGTCAAAGCTGCTGGCGGTTTGTCACACACCAACATGCACACGCCAAATACACGGGGCATACACGTGGCTACACGGATGGACTACGGACGGATGGACACATGGCTCAGTTAGGGAGAGATATAGAGAAGGGAGAAGGGAAAGCGACAGAGGAAGGGGAAGAAAAGGGGACACGAACAGCCACCCGGACAATAAAATGAAATTGAAAACTAAATTGCACGTAAGAGCCTCCCGGAGAAACCAAGAAGAGCCATCAGCCAAAACCGACTGGGCGTGACATGGGATCAAGCGGCAAAGGGGCCGCGGCCCACGACAGATTGAAAGGGGGGAGGGGAAAGGGGTAACCGAATGCTCAGGTATTTTTTTGCTGCCAAATGGGGTGAAGATACTTCCCCTTGGTTACTAATGTCGTTACTTCTATATTATTATGTTGCAGTTTTAGTGGAAATTGTACAAGTTTGCTACAAAAGCTGCAGTTGAAGTAATTCTCTTTGTAAATGGTTAAATAATTAAGTGAAATGTTTAATCTGGAGTCTGGTTTGCTCTTTTAAATCCCTAATAGCTTGTTTAATATGTCGGTTCTATATATGTACAAAAGGAATTGTATTTTACAACTAAACCATATAGCTGCCATAGAAGATATCTGACAATTTGTGTGAAACGTCTTCTTTTAGTAATAGTTTTTGTTTTGTTTTAGTTTCTTATTTATTTATTACAAAAATAACAAATATCTGCCTTTGTATGAAATAACATCACCCTTTGCCCGATTAAGGAGTGTTTTTGAAGATGTTTTCTTGGCAATTTTAATGACAAGTCCTTATCCGACAAGTATATTATTATCTTTCTTAAGTTTTGACATATTTTAAGCAAGCAAAAATAGCAAGAAAGTCATGAAACATCTAATAAAGTTTAACATTTAATATATGATTCTAAATAAATAAGACATTCACCCACCCCCCTAGACTTGTATCCCACCCTTCCACTTACCTGAGTCTTTGCCTCCTTTGACGCAGATGCCGAAACCATGATCGATTTGCTGGTCGCGCGACATGGACACGGTTCGCGTCGTAAGTTCGTGGATGTTTGGGACACTGCGATCCCTTTCCCGCTCCCGATCCCGATAGATCTGAAAATAAAAACATATAAATATCATAGTTATAAATCAAATTTAACAAGATTTTAGCATCTCTCACCTGGTGGGTGGTGGAGGGCGGACTGCTGGCCGGGCTCCGTCTGCCGGTGCGATCCCGATCCCGCGTGCCGCCGTTGCTGAAGTGATAGCTACTCGTAGGAACTGATGACGACTGCGTGGCGCCGAACATGCGCAGCACCTGCTCCGGCGAGATGGGTCGCTTCTTATTCCCATTGCTGCTCGAGTGCTGCTGGCCGCCCATGGTGCGGCCACTGGCCGCCGTCGAGGTGGGCAGGGTGCCCGCCGTTCCGGCAGCCATGTGGCTGGCGGGTGAGGAGCTGAGATAGGCGCTGCCACGTCCCGGCAGCGAGCCGCCCTTGGTGGGCACGCCCGCCGAGTTGAAGTAGTAGTGCGGCGAGTGGGGTCGCTCGATGATCGTGTATGAGGTGCCCGGCGGCGAGTAGTACAATCCGCTCCTGCCGCCAGCTCCGCGCAGCGAGCTCGTGCTATTGCCCACGCGGGAACCCCCGGCCGCTGCCGCTGCCGCTGCTGCCGCCGCTGCTGAGGATCCCATGTAGGGTCCGCTGCCCGGCGGCGGACTGATCATGCCGAAGGCCAGGCCAATGTCCTCCGCCTCGAAGCTGCTCGGCACCGCTCGGTGGTGCGAAATAAGGCCCCCCGATCCGCCCGTGGGCACGCTCGAGGACGACTGTGTGGCTCCCAATGTGGGACCGAGGCCCAAACCGGCGGCATTCGAATGGTATCCGTAGGGTCGGGCACTCCAGCGCGAGGGTCCAAGATCACAGAGTTCGGCATAGTCGTTGCCAGCTGCGCTCATTGTCAGGGGGTCGCCGTCGTATGGAATGCCACTGCCCCCAAGGCGCATTACACTGCTGGAGCTGTATGGGATATGGGATTATTGAATTATTGGATTATTAGAATATATATAAAAAAGAGTATCATGTATCCTGTATCCTGTAATAGCTAACGGCTCACTACCAGTTCGAATAGCTTATAATTTCAGAGATTACTGCTGGGTTCCTTAAGCCACTTATGGCACGCAGAGATTCCCCATAATACCAGTGGCCTTATCCACATTCCTCAATGGTCTGCGATCAACCCCAACCCCTGGCAACACGAGCAACCCATCCGGAATTGGGTTAAAACACCCGCTCAGCCCGCAATCCCTCGGAACAACTTTTGTTTGCGTACGCAGCCCGCTAAGCCGCAGCTCAGACTGAGCGCCACATTCGGTGCAAACAATGGCTTAATCTCCAGAGTCATATGGTGTGCCCCTCCCTCTCCCCCTGAACCCAGGGAAAGCACACAAACACACACACCGCACACATACACACTCATCTGCGAAATCAATGGGAACTTATGCCCCGTGCTTCATTATTTATGTGCCAACTTTGGTTGGCAAAACAAAAACAGGTTAACACAAAGGCAGAAGCTCCTCCATGAGCCACGTCCTCCTCCTCATCCCCATTTCCATTGCCATTCTCCTGGGGGTAGTTCCCTAGCCCCATCCCCACCCCCTCCTGTGACGCGGGGGACAGCGGGGGCTGCTCTCATAAATAGTTGAAAATTGCCGTGCTCACACATTGGCACTCACTTTGCCATGGCCCTGGCACGCCGCGCTCCGTGCACATGAGAGCCATTCAACGCCACTGGCCAGAAAGTATTTGCAATTTTCCCTTTTTCCCCAAATTTCCACCCTCCCCCTCACGGATGAAACCCAAAATGGAGCTAAGCACATATGCATTTATCGATCAATTGCTGGCGATGGCTAATCAATGACACTGACTGCACAGAATATTTACAGCCCCAATAAATCGCACAGCGAGCTTTAAAAACATAATCAGAGACCGGAAATGAATACCCCAACAGGAAGCATGTGTAGCACAGTGTGCTGTTCAGGTCACGTTTATCAGTCATCAAAGATATATCGTTCTTTTTACAAAGTTGTTGAGTCTGTATATAAACTTTCAATTTCCAGAACATAAGATTACCTGACAAAATATTTTTGCGATTTATGATTTTATTTATCGATATTTTTATATGATAATTTTCGAAATAAGCCAAAATGTAAATGAATTTCCATTTCAAGGTCTACAAAGTTAAATGGAATTTAGAAACTTATTAACAAGATATCCACTTCGTGTGTAATAAATTATCACTGATAATAAATCAAATTAAATGTGTTTTCCACTGTCAAAACTCATACAAGTTTCAAACGAACTGAAAAATATATCAATTTAGTACACTGGGAAAGGGCCATAACTTTTTAACTGGCCATCGAATTCAATTAAAAAAACTTCGCAATCGATTATGCCAATAAAAGTGGCATCAAAGCCATAAACGAAGTGCTGGCCGCTTAATCGAGTGCGAGAATAGCAAATAAGTTTCGAGTGCTCAAATACTCGAGTGTGTGCGTGTTTTTTATATTTTCTGTATGACTTTGTGGAGAGGTAGGAGAGTTGAGGGCGTGGGTGTGGGTGTGGGTGTGGGTGTGTGTGCGCTTTGGGGGAAAGCCAGGGAAATTGCACTTTCAACTAAGCGCTGCTGAAGAACAAAGCGCCGGCCAATTTGGTTTGACGCTTAAGCGCACTTAGCGGTCGACCATTGGCAAACAGAAACACAGACACAGACACAGGCACGGCAACAGTAAACAGGACACGCCAAACACGCACACACAGACACACTGACGCACACACCTTCGTACGTAATGGCTGGCAATTGTGCTTACGTCTAACAAGCAGCCAATAATGTCCTTTTTGATTTACCGATAAACATTTGCATTTCTTTTTAGCCACACAACAAATTGGCAAGCAGACGCCATTACAAATGAGCCACACACACTAGCACACACACCACACTCACACTCTGACACAGTCGCAGGACGAGCCAATGTATTTTGTATAAATATCAATAAGAAGCATCAGCAGAAGCTTCCCCATATATAATATATACATATGACAATAAATTTCCCTGTTCTTTTCTCTCTCTCTCTCTCTTTGTTTCTTTTACATTTTTTCCTGATTTTATTTTATTTTATTCTATTTATTGTTCCTTTTTGTTCTTGTTGCTGCCTTGGCTTTGTTAGAGAATAAACGGCAAAAACAGCATGCTCCAAACGTATTTACTCATGACCTTGCTAAAGCAAAGCCAGCAGCACTCGCACCCTGACACTCGCACACTCGCACTGCCACACTCACACTCTCTCACAAACACACAGGGACCGCACACCCAACACAACCGCACTTGCCGCCGCTTGGCGTTGGCGCTTTGTCACAAGGACATTTTTCATGTGCGCAATGTGACATTTTTCGGAATTTGTTAGTCTGACTCTGGTTTGTGCCAGTCGAGCCCGTTGAGAGTGCATAGATGCACCGTGGTTCGATTTATTCGTGTTATAAATTATTTTTATTTTTAGCTTGGCTTTCTTACTAATATCAGGAACAATATATGGAAGAAAACCTAAAGATCCTTAAATAAATCTTACAAATAGTGAGTACAAATATTAAGATTTATTTATTCCAGATTTATTTACGCCCTCCAGAAATACAAATAGACTTTCTTCTAGCTGAGACTGTTAATATTTAAATTTAGGATTTGTTTTTCAGGGATAATTTAATAATTATTTCAAATATTGGTGATTTATTATTATAATTATTATTTGTATTGTAATAAGAAATACAATTTCCACTTCATTTAGATTCAATTTTGTTGCTAATTTATTAAATTTAATTTTGTAAATGTGATTTCTGATATGAGTTAGTTCTGTTAGTTTTCACCAATATTAACAGTTTACTTATCCTTCATCTACATGGAAAAGCTATTAACTTATTTTAAACTACATTAGAATTATTTAAGATTTAAGGTATTTGCGATTTAAAGAAGCTATACAAAATTGTGGGATTTCTCTCAAAACGCTAAAGACTTGACTTTAATTGAACTTGTCCCACTGTGCAAGGTTTCTGCTCTCCTTTTTTTGTCTGCTTCCAGCAGCTGGCACTTTTTTGTAACAGTAACTGTTTCGCTGTTGTCACTGCCCGTCGCCCTTTGCCATTGCCCCTGCCCCTGCACCTGCCCCTGTCCTGCCCTGTCCTGCGCCCTGTCCCCTGGCACAAGCCCGGCCTACACTATGGTTTTTTGCCGTTGTTTGATTTGAAAATAAGTTTTGTATATTGTTCACTCCAGTTTTTATGGCACTCGAGCCTAGTCAGTTTGCATGTTGCATGTTTTAGCTGACTCTGTCTGCACAGAGAGAAAAATAAGTAGAGATTAATAACAATAATAAATAAAGAAATATTATATGAAGATGGAAAAAAAAATATTTGTAGGATTAAACAATTAGCACAGTTATCCCCAAGTAATTTTAAATGTCTGTCATATATTGTCATTTCATAAAAGCATTTGTTTTTATTTTATGTTCCCGTGTAGAGTCCTGCCAACGGGTGTCTTGTAACGTCCTTTTTGGTCCAATGCTCGACTGCAATTGTCGCATTTGTTGGTTTTTGTTGTTTCGAGTTGTTTGCATTTTCAAAATAATTGCTGAGCACATTTCGATGTTTGAATATTTGCATGCCAAACACAAGCACAGGCACGCACACGCACACGCACAGCTGTTCAAGGAGCAGGAGTGCGAGTGCCCTCAAATGTATGCTATGCGAAAGAATTTATTTCAGCGCGAAACCCCTTTCGCCCGGCATTAATAATTGATGTTTAATATGCGGCCGCCATTTAAGGTTCAGCTTTTCAAGTGCGCTTAATAGTTGCCAGAGGCATATTAAAACATTAACCAAAGCTGCAGAATTTCGCTAAGGCCCCGAGCATTCATCAACGTTCATCATCATCATCAGGAAAGTCTCTACCCTGCCTCATTTTTTTTTGCTGTTCCTCGCTTTACTTTCACTTTTTTTGGCGGTAAATTTCTGGGGAAGTAATTATGATAAATGCAGGATATTCACGAGTGGAGACGGCGTTTGCCTCTGCGGCATGTCGAACTTATAACTGGGTTAATTGCGCGTAAATAAAAGGAAGGTAACGCACACACACGCGCGGGAGGGAGGGAACATGTGTCTTGCCCATTTCCCGTTTCCGGTGCTGTCAATAAATCTTGAACGAGATCTGCGAGCAAAGACTTGAGTTACGTGACTTTCCCTTGTTTACTCAACGCATGGAAATATGTGCATTTTCATTTTATTCCACAAATTCAGAGACTGAGAGATTTAGAAACTTGGAAACTGGTATTCTTATTAAGCTGGTGATAAGCCAGAAAATGCAACGTGCTGATTGCCAAATGAAGAGGGAAATATGAGAGATGAGAGATACGCTCTTGGCACTTCGGCATGCGAAAATTCTGATGAATAATTTCATTAAAATGCGAATTCGTATATTTAAATTGCATGCACATAAATCTCTTTGAAATTAATTTCAAGCTGAAATGAATTTGTGTTGTTTTATTAACAATTCAACTTTAGTTTGTCGTATTTGGAGCTTTGTATGCATTGCATCCTTGTATCCTTTTCAACTTTGCTACATAAAAGCCAGCTTAAGTGTCAAACCACAATTAATATTTAATGAACGATTTTATTCGAAAATTTCTGCAATTAGAAATGGCTTCTTGACAAGTTTAAAGGGGCTTAGGAAAGATCTTTAATGTGTGCTGTTGACGCTATTCAGGCATAATCACGTATGTCTTGTTTTCAAGTAATTGCATAACCAACGAGGAAATTCAATTTTCCTCTGGAGCATATTGATTACCCGCAGATGAAAGATAATCCAAGGACACCACCCACTTGACTCCGAACAATGGGGCAGCTCCTTGGGCCACAGTGACGCGAACAAAGCTCGCACATGCATAATGCAAAGTGCACATGTTCATGTATTAATCAGCCCGAGAATGTTGCGACTCAATTACCGCGGGGCCTTTTGATATTTGAGGGCCTTGTTTGTGCATAAGTAGAGTATCGGAATCAGGCTTAGATCAATATAGGAATACTCGTAGATGTACGCCTTAAAGTGGGAAATTGCAAACTGATTGAGTTGAAGAAACTCTCATAGAAATGTACTGTGTTTTCTAATGTTTCTCCTCAAGTTTAAGTTTCCGTATATTTAAAAACTATTTTTAAACTACCCTTAAGTCCTACTTCACATTCACAATCTTTTTTGTAAGTATAACACAATCTTAGAGCCAGCCCTACACAAATGTATATAAATGTTAAATTCCACATATCTTTCCTGCCTTTTTCCGGGCTTTTTTTTAAATTTTCTTGTACCAACACATCGAGGGTGTGGTTTTTCTTAAGAATATCTTCCCGAAGCGTCACGTAGACGGCGCGAGGTAAAAAAAGAAAATCTCTTATAATAAGATATGCTCAAATGCACATGCATAAGTTAGGGAAAACCAAAGGAAAAGCGCCCCGAGAAGTCCGAACCGGGGAAAAGGTACGACAAACCAGACCCGAAAGAGGAACAAACCAAGTTGACTTACATGTCAACTATTGATTTTTTAATTAAATATTAATGAAGCACGAAGAACGGCAGCAGCAGAAGCAAAAATGGCACAAAACACGCTCGACAGAGAGGGGAAAAAAACCGAGAAATGGAGGTGAAAAGTCGAGCAGGGAAGTGGAACGCCTTCAGGTATGCCACGAAAAAAACATGACACACAAAGAAGGGTAGCAGCAGGTGAGCTAGCACAGGTATACGAAATATACGGGCAAATTACGAATTTTTAATCACACGTCGCGTTTGTTATATAAGCGGGAATATCAGGTCCCCGCCAAACCCAACGGAAAAAAATGTGTAACGTACGAAAAAGCGAACAGAAATCAAATAAAATAAATATGCAAAGCGTCGTCTCGCTGTCCCTCCCCACAGCCAGCCCTATTTTGAGTAGGTCGTCTATGCTCAGACACGCAACTACACTGGGCGAAGGGGATTTGAATGAAATTCAAAACATACATTTAATATTTGTATTCTTCTTATTATCTCTATTTCTATACAAACAAGGATTCGCTGCAGATGCATTCCCTGTCCAAACTGAGCTCTCCACTTTTCTTAATCCCCCGCAGAAAAAGAAGTACAAAATGAAAGACTACAAACATACTTAGTTGAGGTTTTCTCCATGTGCAAAACCGGCGCAGGGGCAAAAAAGTAGGAAATGTGTGGAAATGTAAAAGGCAAATGAAACTAACTGGGGATGGGTGTGTGTCTATGTGTGTGCCAACGAGAGACAGGACAGCCAGGACAGGCTGGCATTTCCTACAAAATGCCGAGCAGCATTTTGTCCAGTCACGAAAAGTTTGGTCTCGGGCGAAGTATGGTAAAAAAAAAAAGAAAATGAAACAGAAAAAACAAAAAGGAGCAGGATATAGAGACACGTAGCCACCGCCACCGAATGGCGGGGAGTTCAGTTCAGGTTGGCAAAGAAGCACTCGAGTCGACAAAGTCTCAAGTTGAATGAAGAACTCACGCAACTTGGCCAGCAAACACACGCACACATTCAAGTAGGTCCTGCAAACACGTTATGCCTGGTAGGAATTCTAGTTGTTTTCCTTGATGTCGTTTGCCATGTTGCTGGGGCTACAAAATTGGTGCATTTCAAAATTGAAATTTATGACGGGAATTAATAATCATAAATACGAGGACACCGAGACGCTGACAGTGGAGATCACACAGGTAACATGTCTTCCTGACCTGGGCAAAGAAATTACCAGGCGATATATCTTAATTACGAATCAATTGAACCAACGCCTGTCATTTATTCATTCATTTTCAGCCTTTAAGTCGGAGGGAGGGCAATTTCCCACTCACTGCTCACTCACAGTCTTCATTAATTTTCCCATAAATCTCCTTTCGAAATATTTCGCATAATTCGGCTTGCCAAACTGCAGCTCATAAGCCCCTTAATTATTGTGTCAGCTAACTGAAAGTTAATAAACCACCCATTGTCATGAAAATAAAATCCAAAAATAAACTGACATACCAAATGGGGCCCGAGCCAAAATCAATAATAAATACATAAACAGGCCAAACAATGGGGCCAACAAGAGAGAGAGTCTCACAGTGAAGACAATGCCGCGATGAGCAATGGGACTACTCTACGATATAAGTCTGAAAATAAAAGAATTTCTCTATAAGTAAAGGCTATACATTTATTCTGTTCTGAAGGGGTCTCAATAATACCATTTATTGAAGTTAAATCCCTAAAAAGGTATACATATTATTATTAATAATTATTCTCCCTTTAAAATGAGTTCACAAATTACCTCTTAAAATTTAGGAAAACCCCGCACTGCAATAAATAATTCAGAATTTTATCAGAGTCATCATAATCGTTGAATGGCGTGGGATAGAGCCCAGACCAAACCCTGCCCTGCGTAGGCCTCGCCACAAATAAGGATAATAAGCCAGCAATTAGTGTCACCGATAGAATTGCTGAAGCCTCAAAGCGAAACATGGCCTAAAGCCAAAGGCAAGAAACCCATTTAAAGCAATTTTCCCGGGGTTGGGCGTACGAGGAGCAACAAAAAAAAAGGTTAAGCGCGTCTCTCACACAGACGCAAATCTATTATCCTAAATCCCTTTTAGCTTTCACGGCAGAAATTGAAAAAAGAAAAGAAATAAAAATAAAAATAGAAAAAAAGAGTGGAAAGGCAGAAAAAGTTGCAAGGACAAATCGCAATTCCAGTTTTATGAATATTTTTCTGTTTGCCTATGGAAAACTACTGAATGGTGCTCGCTTTATCAAGACCTCCAAGTCCTGCAATCAATTCAATGGCTAGAAGGTGGAGGAAACTTTCTTAATACAAGATACTTAAAGGACTCGCTCAGAAAGACAGAACGACGGCGGAGTCCCACATTCAATTGCCACCTCGTGGCAGAAGGATATTCCATTTACAATGTGTGCGCCGAGGCGGGGCCGTGCGTCCCGGCAAACTCAAACCAAAAGTATTAAGTGAATTAAGAGGAAAACTTGCCACATTTCTAAGGACACCCCCCCTTTACCGTGCAGTGCATCCTCCATCAAGGTTAGCCCACTTAATGAGCTCTTGAAGTGTTCAAGTTTGAGTTTGCTAAATACCTACACACATAGGTACATATAGAGGAGAGCACGAACAAAAAAAGGATTATTTGATATGGCAGCCCCGCCTCCCTCTTAACGATTTCCTCCCAGGACTGACTGACTGGACACCTGTGCGTGGCCCTGCCTCCCTTCTCCGCCTCAGGCTCCCAGAGCCAGGATTGATTGTTTGTGCCACCGAAAGCTAAACGCAGAAAGGGCTCGGCTCGACTGGGTTTGCTTTAGTTTGGTTTGGTTTGGGCCACTTAATGATTGCCAGAGAAAAAACTGCGGATATATGTGGGTGCCTTTGGGGAATGGGAATGTCGAGCGAGGGGGGCGTCGCCCACACCTTGACATAGCATAAAACAATTATTGGAATTTCCTTCTCTCACCTTCGCGGTCGATTGCGTAGTAGGGTTGGGCCATGGGCTCTGTTTATGATGGCCGTAATTAAAGTTGCGGCACCGGAAGGAGTCGCGTAACCTCAAATCGATGCCAGATGTATCAGCAATAAACTTGTTATGGATATACAATTTACGCAGGGACTTTAAGAGGGGTTTTGGGTATTTATTTAGGGTGAGTTTCTTGGGTAAAAGAAAGCTATTTATATTTTAAAGTGCACTTTATTCAAGGTATAACTTCTTCTCCAAATGAAACCTAAATTGATAATTTGGAACCTAAATTGAAAAAGTTCTGTCAAAGTAATACTAAATAATATTAAAGACCTACCTAAACTCAATTTACCTCAACACGTTTAACTACAATTTATGAAACTATAATGTGCTATAGATTTTCCTTAATGATTTACCTATTAAGCTTCCTATTTTCCCAGTAAATCGCAATTGTCTCACTTAAAACCCAACCCACCTTGACCCACAATTTTAGCGCACCTTATCGTTTGCCCAACTATAACCATTATTAACGGCAGAGTGTCAACACAAAAATTCGAGTGAGATATTAATAACCTAAAAACACAAAGAACACATTCGTGGCTGACACTTGCCGGGCACATGGGCTGAGTAATAACTATTTAATGAGTTTGTGTCACAGCTCGGGAGAGCTGTAAGGGAGAGCTGAGCTACTTGGCCATGAACCAACACACGGCCAACTGAGTGCCAACTGCCGTCATCGGGAGAACATTTCCATCCACACTGACGGCATTTAATTAAAATTTGCGCCTAATTAATTGCCGAAAAGCGGAAGCGCACAGCCTGGCAGGACATTGGGAGCGAGCGAGCGAGCGAAAGAGCTGGCTGTTAGCGAGACAATGCGGCGTATGAGTGATATTTGCCTATTAGCACGCGCCGTTGTTTGATTGGCGCTCAGCGTTCACTAATTGAAAATGAAAATTTGATTTTTGGCATTTCTGCGGTCGACCGAGTTTAATTTTTCCGCTTGCATGATTGATTTTTACGGCAGAATTTCTACGAATTATGCATGAATTATTATTATTATTATTCAGCCGCCTCGCTCTCGCTCCCTCTTCGGGTTGCCCAAAAGTATGCAGCATTCTTGTTGCACTCCGCTTAATTTTTCGGCGCGCTGCTATCGTTTTTGCTTTGCATAATTGATGGCTGAGCTTTTAATTGAAACTGAGTTGTGGTTATTACGAGTGTAAAGTGGAAAGTCGAACGGGAAGGGAGGCGGTTCGCGTAAAAATTTATGCAAATTAAGACTGCACCGAGGGCGGTTGCAATTAAAGGCAAATTGCAGCGTGAAGAGCAGAGAAAAGGAATAAAAGTGCTGTAATTGAAGAGCGTTTGAAGGGTGCGAGTGCCGAACGCTGCTTGAGATAGGGAAGAACTGAGGCGTGTCCTTGAAGGCGAGAATGGCTTTCGGGCAAGGATTTCATATTCAATTGGGAAGCAAAGGTACCTTAATTATTTGGAGAAAGCAGACGGAGAACTAGTGGCAAAGATTGAAATGAGAGTATCCTAGGAAGTGGGGAGAAGGATTTCCGTTTTTTATTATATAGGTTAGCAGGATTTGAAGCGACATTTCACTATTACAATTAAAACTTGTCTTTGGTCTAGACATATAGTATACTTAAAGAAGAATATTTAAAAAATGAAACATCATTTTAATATTAAAGAATTTACTGCTTTCTCTCATATTAAAATATTTTGTATTACATTCATCTTTAAAGGTAGAAGACTCTTAAACTATTCAACAATTTATATAAAATCGATGAATTTAATAAATATTGTTCTAAATTTAAGTACAAATAATTTAAACAAGGAAAATATACTTAGTTAATTTGTGGAAAACTTGTTGCAATAAGACAAACAGTAGTAACTCCCTGCATTAATTCCCCCTTTCTGGATTTTAATTAATAAATTCAAGAATTTTATTCTTATTTATAAATCCGCATATTATCTTTTATATGTATGATAATAAGAGTCAAGCATGAACTGCAAAACATATCCATTCTATTTCTCTGGTGACATATTCAAAACTTTTCGCTCAGCAAACACATCCAAACTTATCGCCCCATTCAAAACTCTAAACACAATGATTTATTATGCGAGCATCACAAGTCCTTTCACTGCTTTCTACATATTTGAGCCTTATCTGTGTGTGTTCACTTTTCGGGTTGCATGCTCACCTGTTTGGAATTCTAAGGATACATTAAAACTGCCGTTGCTGGGGCACTCTGTCTCTCTGCCTGTGTGTGAGTGTGTATGGCTGGTGGTGGTGGCGGAGTCCGTGGCCAGTGTTTGCCGGAGGCTCCTATTGAATTGATTGCGACAGGACCGGACGCTCGTCCTGTCCGCAACACAGTTGTTGTCCCGCTGCCGCGCTTCCTGCGCCAGTCAGCTGATGCTGATGCTGATGCTGCTACTGACGCTCCCTCTGCTGCTGCTGGTGCTGGTGCTGCTGCTAATGCTGCTGCTGCTGCTGCTGCTTGTGTCATGCAAAAAGTTTTCCCTTTGAGTTTTCCTCAGCGCCGTTGTCCGCTTGTCCGTCCGTCCGTCCGTCCGTCCGTCTGTCACTTTATGCGCTTCCTGCCTCTCGATGCCGCCACGTTGTGGCGAGAGTGAAAGTATTTCCTCCTTTGTTGTACTTTATCGTGGTGAGTTCGCGAGCAGGACGCTCTCCTCTCCCCACTCTCTCTTTCTCGGGCCAAGCTCTGTCGCTCGCTCTCTCCCTTAGAAGAGAGCTAAGCCCATTTTCTGGTTGAGTAAATTTTTTGAATATATTTTGCTTGAGATTCTGCAGAGTAATTCCAACACTTTTTTAATACGAATTTATATATTGGAATATTTATAGATATTTTTTGTTTTTATTTGCAGGGACTTGTAAGCTAGAGCTACAGCTCTATTAGTTTATATCGCGACCGAGGAATTCGAGTCCGAATTTCGGACTGGCGACTCCGAATAATGCGCTGTCGTACGTGGCGTTGGATTTGACGTTTTGTGTAATTTAACCTTCTGCCCTACTCTTCTCGAATGCGTCATCGAGAACCGCGAAGAGTTCCGAGTTCTCGCGGAGTCGCTTATATTTATTTGCTTAATATTTTATTTGGCACCCACACTAGCACACTAGCACACTCGCCCACACGCACACAAGCGCGCACGCACGCACATTTTGTTGCACATGTTTTTATTATTTTGGGTTTATTAACCATACGCCATGTTGTACGCGAGCCCAGAAGTGCCTCGGGCCTCGAACAGCGAGTCGAGAGCCTTGGCCAGAAGCCTTCAAGGTTATGATTTCCTTGGTGTTTTCCTCAAAAAGTTTCCCCGTTGTTGCCTCTTTTCTTTTTAATTTTGTATTTTTTTTTTTTTTGTGTTTTCTCTGCGACCAATTTAATGAAGAGGACTTTTCTGAGGCCCTATTTTGGCCTGGTCTTGGCTGTATCTACAGGCCCCGTGCATATTGCCAAAAAAAAATGAAAACGAAGAAACTGAATGTTGGAGGAGGAAAATCGTTTCACACATTACACACAACAACATGGAAGAGCCAGAGTGGCCCTGTCTCTCTCCTTCTTGCGCCTTAGGCTGCCCATAATTGGCGTTTTTCTTGAACTGGCATTTTTAAACACTTTTCCGTTGGATTCTTTGGTTTGGTTTGGTCGGATTACTCGGCAGGGGGCCAATGCGTTTATTTTAATGATTATCTCTTTCTTTTCCACAAAGCGCGATTTGGGCTGCGATTTTGTGTAGTTTCTCCTCCCTCGCTCTCTGCTTCTGTATTTTTCTATTATTTTTCAGCGGAGCTCCGCGTCCTGACCGTTTGGCTCCACTTCTCCGACGACTTTGGGGGCTTCGCTTTCGCAGAGGCCTCGGCCCAAAAGCTTTCCCCGATTTTGTAGGCTTCCACGCAGACAGAGAGAGGGCTAGAGATTGAGAGCAAGCGAGGGCGAAGGCGAGAGAGGAATCCCCGCCGAGACTGAATGGCGACGTCCTGGCGAGCTTCGCGCTCTCTGCCTCTCGGGGTCTACAGGTCGAGAAATAATGCTATTGAAGTGCTGAGAATTAATTGAGACAGAAATCTAAATTAATAAAATATTGATTTTAGAGTAAACTAAAAGAACTCTAACCTTTTTCAGTTATTTTTTGATTGCCATGAAAGGCAGCTTTCCCCATGTGCAGCATATTTTGAGTAACATACCTTAGACAAGAACAAGATTAAAAAGCGGATTTACTATTTTAATAGTCTAATTACAAAAGAACCATTAAAAACATTCTGATTACTTAAATCTTTGAATCTTCCCAAACTAACTTAATTAGTTTGTGAATTATTTAATATTTTCACCTTTTTTTCCAGTGCAACTCTCTCTGATTCGGTGTCCTAGGCTCTTGTTCGCATTGCACTCAAAGTTTGCGTTGTTTGGATTTTGTTATTTTAATGTTCACTGAGCAGTCCCTGAGCAGGTGGATGAGCGGGGCGAATGGGGGAGGGAGAAAGAGGAGCTTGAGGGGCTGTATTCTCAGTCTCGTTTCCCGTGTGCTTTTTGAGGATTTCTTTCGTGTAATTGTTTTCGTTACGTTTGTTACGTTTGTTATGGGCACCAGGTCCACATGCACCTAAAATGTAGACGTAATTGTGCACTTGGAGAATTTTCAGATGCAATGCAATTTCTGAAAATATAACATATTTATTTATCTTTAACTATTGAACGACATGGTTTACGTTTTTTTGTCATATATGGAAATATTTATATGTTTCTTTATATTTCTATTAATACAAAATTTAAGTTTTGTAATATATTTTTGTAAGAATGTTTAGATTTACGTAATTTTAATTAACCTTGAAGCCTTAAAACCTCAAAAGTAGTAACATTGTATTATTTTACAACTTATTCCCCTCATTGGTTATGTAGAAAATATTAAATAAGATAACTTTGAAATACAATTGTTTTGTTTCCAATGGATAAATGAGGCTTTCGCACAATTAAGTATCTGGGTGTAGCCATAAAAGCCATCCAACAAAACCCGCGCCCATCAAAAGCCTCCCCTGAAACCCTACTACCCGCTCTCTCCCGAAATTCGCCCCTTTTCCCTAACTGCTCCGACCCCTCTGTCCTTCTTCCCCACTTTTCCCATTTCCCCAAAGAGAGAGAGAGAGGCAGCAAAAGCAACTCACTCAATAGTCCGAAAAACGAAAAGAAGCCCATCCGCTGGGATCCAAAAAGAACCAGGTAACGGTTGCAGAAAAGCTTTCTCTCTCTCGGAGTCCGCTCTTGTGTTAAATCTCTCTCTCCCACGCAGAACTCAACACAGCTGGCAAAGGAAACGTCAAAATCCTGTGACAGCAGCACAGCTCTGCGGGGAAGCTGGGAACGCCAAGTTTATCAGGTAGCAGAGGTCCGTTACTCTCTCGCTCTCTCCCGCTGTGTGTCTCTGGGGAAGCTGTGCCTGAGCCTGTGTGGGAGATGGCGAGAGCATAGGAGGCTATTGGTGTGAGTGAGGGCACGACACGTTGTTGCATTCTCGCCTGCCACAGGAAAAGCGCTCAAAAGAAGGCAACTGAAAATAAGGGCTTGATTCCTTTATAGCTTGCTGTTTTTATACGCTTGCATGAGGTTTCCCCAAAGTTTCCTTACTTTCGGAAATTTCCTACTGGTCAGATAGGTTTTTAATATTTATACTTAATTAAAAAAAAGAATTATCATAAAATAATGTTAAATTTTAAATTTAAAAAAAAAATAACGAAACACACACACACATAATTTGAAGATATTTTAAAATTCTGATTTATGTACATATTTATATCAAATCTAAGGTAATGAAACGTTTTCAGGATATAACAGATTTTCATTGATTTCTGATCCCTAGAAATTTCTACGAGACTACTACAGTTAGATTAATACCTAGGGTATTCAGGAAAGCGTGAATTGTTTGCCCCACGTTTTCCTTTCTTATTTTCTTCTTTTTTTGTGTGGCTGCTTTTTGGTTCGAAGGTTTCGCGTGGTGTCGATGGAAATGTACACGTGCTTTGTACGCTGGTATGCTGTTTGGTCGAGGGAATCGCTAGGGACGAGGGTGTAGTCCTGGGAGGGGAGAGTGGCAGGTTGGGGCTCTGGAGAAGGCCACACTAGACTGTCGTCACGATATACTAGTGGGCACCCTCCCTCGCTGGCACTTCCTTTGAGAACTTTCTAATTGAATTTCTTGTTTTGACCTGCAGTTGTGACCCTGTCTTATCAATTTCACTCGTATGTATGTATCTGTGCGGGAGTGTGAGGGTGTGCATGTGTGTTTGTGGGTGAAATTATGTCATTCTGGCTGCGTCATTGTGTCTGCTTGAGGTTATTGATTATTCCTTGTCGGTTATGACGAAATGAGTTTGTACGCTAAAAACTATTTTCACCTTTTACTTTTACCCCGCCACCGGTACTATGCACAGGGAGAAATATGATATTGATTGATGAAAGCGTATAAAAATTACTTTTAAACTGATAATATATTTTCATGGCCAACGACATATATCTAAGGTGCTCCAAAAATCATTAGGGGTCTTTAAATCCTTAAAAAGGTGTCTTCAAATAAGGAATATACATTTTTAATATTTAAAAGAAGCATTGTTTTGAATTTATTTGTATGTATTTTTAAATTAAATTAATTGTTATTAAAGTCCTTTTCTTAATACAAATAATATCCAGCAAACTGAGATTGTTACCGTTTTCCACTGTGTGCTCTTGACTTGCACAACTATGACGTCATTGTTAACCCCGGAGCTTTCACTACAAACTACAACATAGAATCCCCTACAACCGCTTCGCCCCCCATGTCAGCACTCGACTTTAATGTAGCCTGCCACCCACTTTGCAGCCCCCCTCCACTTGGAGCAGCCTCAACGTCAACGTCAAGTCAACTCATTTCCATTTCAATTTGATGCCTGATGCGGATTTTCCCCGTTTTCCCCCCCAACCACATAGTTTGGGAAAGTTTGTTTTTCGAGAGCTTTTCAAGTCTCTGGGCCCGCTTCCTCGTCTCAATTTGTTGTTTGGCGCTCTGCGGCTTTTATTATTGCGGCCCGAGATTTATTTTTTGTCATTGAAGTGATCTAATTAAAGTTTGTGGGGGCCGAAAAATTATAAGCGCCGCTGCTACTGCCGGGTTTAAAAGGATAACGAAATTTGTTTTCAGCGAAAGTTTTGGGGAAGGGTCACGCTCGTCGGAGGTGCAACTTGTTTTCGCTTTCGTATCCAAACAGCCAAAAAGTTGTTAAAAAGCCAAAAAAGTAATTTATTTCAGTTTTACTGCCTTCATCTCGTTTGTCCCTTTAGTGTGTGTGTGTGTGTGTCGCCAGCCTGCAAATGTAATGAGATGTTTTGACCCGCTAACTTGGTCCTTTCTTCTAACCCCTTCCTTTTTAGCCTTGCGGATGCTGATTTGGCTTGAAGCCTTGGCCAAGTTCTCTTGGCATCGGCTGCTTGATAATCAGATTTTTCCACTTTCCCTCCGCGCGTCGCATCGAAATGGGTTAAACTTTTGCCGCCGACTTGTTGGGGGTTAAGTTTCGACATGGCCCAAGCCGGGCTAATCAAAGTTGGGAATCAGTTTGGCTGGATTACTAATACCTTTAATGGAATGACAAAGGGGCTTGGGGAAGATCGGGCCACAGAGATTTATTTGGGATTTTACAAATCCAATCAGGAGTGGAAACATTGGAGATTTTTAATAACTGATAGGGAGCTTAGAAATAGTAGCCAACTGTGAGAACAACCAGATTTGTATATCTTTGCAGGATATTAGAGTTTTACTCCGAATATGTAGTAATAAATAAGATATATATTTGTGATCAGCTTGCACAGATGAGTCGATCGAAAATTAAATTTTGATCAAATATTAGAGATTAAAAAAATATAAATAAATATAATTTGTACACTTAATATGCAGATTTAGTAACCTAATAAAACCCAAATACACTTTTTTAAAAGTTTGATTTGTGAAAACGAGAATTCCATAATTATCGATAAATATCGACATAAAGAAATTTCAGCGCAAAAACGCATTAATTCGAAATCGAAAAATAAAAATCGATATAATATCCATCGTTAACATTTCCATTTTGAAATCGTTAAAATCTTCAAATTAAACACATTTAACTTTCTTTTGTTACAATTTATTTGCAGAAGAACATAAACTATCGCATTTTCATTTATTTATTTACAATATTAATTGTTTTCTTCGTTTCTTACTTCAGTTTAGCATATTTAATATGTATAAATCTAAGCAGGATCTTAATATAGACCGTAAATGTATAATTTTATTCTCTCGTTACTTTTCAGTATAGATTACTTACAAAAACTCAAATACAATATTTCCTAACTGGCTAAAGTTATCGATAAAACATTATCTGCTTTTGTGCACTCATCGGACTTATCGTTAATTGTATATTTTGTATTTTGTATTTTTAATACACGTACAGTGGGTAAAAACATCTATACAAATACGCTTTGTTGTTTTTGTTTGTGTGTGGAAAATCCGCAAAGTAATGTTCAGATTTAACTTAATATCTGTTCCAAGATTCAAAATTATTGTACCACATTTAGAATATCAATGGTTGTGTATATATATAATATGTACATATACATAAATATATAGTATCTTGAGTGTGTAAATATCAGCAAATATTCCAGTAGAGTCTCTATATAATATATGTTTTGTGTTGCTTTTCCGCTCTAGGTCTGGGAGAAATCAGAGATTACGATAATTACTAATTGACAGGATTGAAATCGAAAGCCATTCATCGAAATAATCGGTACTGCTAATCGAATAGATTTCATCTGCTCTCCTTCCTCCTCTCTCAATAAATAACTTAACTTAGGTAGAATATCCAGTTTTTGTCATGGACAAGTCGAGCTCTAGCTATGTACAATCCCTAATCCCCACTCCTTACTCCTCACTCCTCGCCCTCGTATCCCAGACACCACAGTTGGGACAGGGGCACGGCTGTGGACTAGCTGCCCGCCACGCCCTCTTCCTTGCGCGGCCTCAGGATGAAGTTGAGGTTGTAGTTCGTATTGACCGCATAGTACACATTCGCATTCTTCGGCATGACCAGCTCCTTGTCGGGCAGCACCTGCGCCAGGGTAAACCTGTCCGGATCGTCCTCGAGGCCCAGCTTCAGCATCGCATTGCGTATGACCTGCGGCGTCCGTTCGTTGTTGCCCAGCATTATGCTCTTGTACAGCACAATCCCGTCCAGCTCAATGTTGTCCGTCTCGTAGGTGACTCGAATGATGTAGAAATCCGGCGCGGACTGAGGAGTACCGCCCGAGGGCTGCACCAGCTGGGCATTGATGTGCGGCGAGCCGCCGTTCGTGGTGGTGCCATTACCGTGCGACTTAAGGCCATTGCCCATCGACTGCGAGTGCGTCAGCTTGCCGGACTGCCGGCCGCCTGAGTTGCTCGAATCCAGCGACAGATTGGACACACTACTCGAGGCGGACATGAGGGAGGCATGCTGGTGATGGGCATCCCGGTCAAGGGAGTTGTGCCTGGAACTGGTGCTGCTGTTTAGCTCGCAGTAGAACTGCGATCCCGCTCCGCTGCTCGAATTGGAGTGTATGGAGTCAGTCTTCCGGTGGCCCATGATCGATGCCGTCGACGAATTGGTCGTGTTGGTGAGCGATGTATTCGTGCTGACCACCGATTTGCGTGGAGCCGGAGGCGGGGGTTCCAGCCGGCAGCTCAGCTCAAAGGCCTCGCGTTCATCAAAGACCGGCATCGAGTTGAACCAGTGATCGAAGAGGGCGTCCGCCTGGAGGTTATACGTGTTGGCTGCCCCTTGGAGCAACTTGATCTGCGCCAGAACCTCAAACTCCTTGCGCTTCTTGTCGAAGTTTATTAGCTTGTCCTCGGTGAGGTAGTCGGGATTGGCCGTGTGGATCATGGTCAGGTCGGTGAGGAAGGTACCCAGATAGGGTATCGTGCCATGTGAGGTCTGCGTGCCCAGGTTTAGGATGAGCTTCTGCAGGTGCCGGTCACTTTGATCGCTGCCTGGATCCGGATTCTTGGCCGTCCCCTCGCGCTTCAGCACCTCTCGCAGGGTCCAGGCATTGTTGTCCTCCGAACAAATCCTCGCCAGTTCCGTAAAGACTTCCATCTAAGGAAAGCGATATAGAAAACTGTTAGGTAACTCTTGATATATAAGAAACTAGGCCAGACTCACCCTCTCCTTGGGCAAAACCTCCCAGATCTTGGAGAGCCGGTAGATCGAATTGGAATTCAGAGCCGAAATGATGGCCTTGAGCGAGCTAAAGTTCTTTAGCATGCGCAGCTCCTGGGCAATGTCAATCCATCGTGAAATGTTTAGAGCGCGCTCCTGCAAGAGAATGATAACATTATTTAAATTCTATCCAAGCTAAGCTAATAAAGAAACCCACCTGAGGCTTCAGCCGGTCTATAAGGATGCTGGACACCACCCGAAAGAGCACTGCATTGAACTGGTTAATGGTGGCCACTACGGTCTCCGAACCACCGCTATCCCTCCGCGCCCATGTGTGCCCTAGACACTGATGTGGTATCAGACGCTTGAACAGCTCCGTGTCCATGCGGGTCAGCTGCTCGGCAAAGTGCCGAACGGGCACATGGGGAAAGCGGAAGGCCTGCAGGAAGTGTGTGGGCCCTCGGTAGATGGGTCCATGACCCATGGGCGAGAGATACAGGCCGTTGAACTGATCGGTGAGGTCATACGAGGAGCCGTAGTGTGTGGGAATCAGGAACTGCTGCACCTGCTGGGATCCTGCGGCCGAAAGCCAAGAGAGGCCATTGCCCTCCAAGGCACCACCTCCGCCGCCGCCGCCATTGCCTCCGTTGCCATAACAAGCCTGTCGAATGAGCCGCTCTAGACGATTCAACACCTTGATGTGCAGTTCGGAGCGCTTCAGTCGCTTGGTGGCAAAACCCAGGATCTGCAAGGGAAAATGTAAGATTAATATATGGAAATATACAAATTTATATTGTTTTTATGCCCACCTGCTGCAGGTTGTCCTCGTGCCAGTCCTCTGGAAATCCATCTAGCCACACATGCAGCGCCGAGACTAGCGTTTTCTTGTGCTGCTCGTGGATGGAGGCATGCGGATCGTAGGCCGGGTCCATGGCCTGGCCACTCTCTTGTGCCTGCTCCAGCTCCTCCAGGTGTTTCTCGTGCAGCGCATCGTAGCGCTGCGTCAACAGACTAAGCACCTGCTTGGGCGTGGAGAAGGTGCGGTATGTGGACAGGAACACGTTGATGAACGTCGACTCCAGCTCCCCGTCGTCGGTGGCCAAAGCCTCCACCAGACGGGCCAGTGTCGCCGCCTTCACGAAGCGCACT
The DNA here is from genome assembly GCA_018904565.1 of Drosophila tsacasi. Taxonomy (NCBI): domain Eukaryota; kingdom Metazoa; phylum Arthropoda; class Insecta; order Diptera; family Drosophilidae; genus Drosophila; species Drosophila tsacasi. Next base: position 48,590 of record JAEIHY010011560.1, read on the forward strand.
CGCACCGTCTCCCATTCCAAGTGGGAGATCTCGTCATCAGAGTCCTGAAGGAGAATATAAATTAATAAATTCAAGGAGGGCCAAAGGAAATATTTTCAATCTAAAAAAAACTGAGCAGCCAGCGATGTTATCCTGCTAAGTAATTGATTATAGGAATTACTTACATTGCTGGCCGTGGGCGTTGGTCGGTGGTAGCGAACCTTCTTCAGGTAGACTGTGAAAATTGCATTCTTCTCGTGCTCTTCGCCCCAAAGGCGCCACGTGGGCTGTAAATTAAAAAATGGAAAGTGGATTAGATAAAGTGAAGGTGAAATGAACTTTCTAAAACTGAAATGTGTTTGTCTTTCCCTCAACTTTGTGTGGAAACTTTACTGAGACCATGTCAGGGGTCAAAATATAGGTTTAATTTCCAACCAAATGTTTTCATTATTAAATAAAACAATTATTGTTGATATTTAAATTTGAAAATACCAAAGAAAGCCTTACAAA
>JAEIHY010011572.1:0-28673 GCA_018904565.1 Drosophila tsacasi
ATTTTTATCAGTTGCCATTTGCCAGATGCCTTGTATCTTCGATCAGGTAAAGAAATATATAGATTCTGCTGCAGCTTCACAACTATTTCCTTGTGCTTCGTCTTTTTTTTTTTTTTTTTTGGGGAATTTTCCAGCTTTCGTTTGTTCTGCTTGCCCTGCACAATTTCTCATGCGGTTCAATTACTTGCCATTGCTGTTGACCTCCGTTGCCGTATCCGTTTGGCTTTGGCTTTTAATTGTCCTGCTCCGATGGTCCTGAGGGCTCCATTGTCTCTCCTGGCATTTGGCATGTAACTTTTGACCTTCCCCGGCATCGTTTTTCGTCTAAATAATGCAAATTGGTTTGGGGCGTGAGTGTCGCATGAGCTGCGGCCAGTGTTTCGCATTGAGCTTCATTTGAATAATTGAATGTTGAGCCCCGAAATTAGAGGGAGCCGCCTGGCAAAGAGCCTGTAATAATATCCTTGGATATTATCCAGCACATAATTAAATTCCATGAGGCATTCTTTACGCTATTTGTATAACATTCTATTTGGTAATTGAAAAATGACAGGGCCAACTTATAGGATACTGATAGTATTTTAATGGAATTTTAATCGTTTTGTTTAGGTGAAAAATTCTGTAAGGCCAAACTTTAAATCGAAAATTATTCATAGAAATTATAAATATTTTTCTGATGAAAAAATCAACTTTAATTAAAAAAAAAGCAATTCAATTCTCAATGATTCACTTTCTAATTTCACCTTTTTTCCACCCGCTTAATACCTTCTTGCGTAGTCCCTACTGAGCATTTAATGAAAATTATTATCAGAGCTCTTTTTAACTTAAATGACAATTATTGTCGGGTGGAGAATACTTAAAAACACTCACAAATCCACACACACCGGCCCAACAAGTGTCACTCCGAGAATCCCTACACAGGAGCGACGACACCATCCCCGTCATGAATTTCATCCTCATCAACGGCGACAAAGTCAACGACCCTTACTTTGGTTTAAAAAAAAAATATTTGCGAGCTGCGTCAACAGTATTTATTTTTATTGACATTTTGTTATCCACCCGCCCCACCGAAAAAAAAAAAATAATAAAAATAAGGGCAAGAAAAAAGCGCGGAAAGCGCAACCGTCGGGGAAAGCGGGAAAACCTCTCAGAGCAAAACCAAGGCAAGCGATTTACGTGACGAGACCGCGGCGGCCATTTAATGCCATCACCTCCAGCTCCTCCTCCCCGTCCCCCCCATTTCCACATTTTCCGGCCAGCCAAAAGAGAAACGGAAAAACGCGGTGAGCACAAAGAAAAACGCCATTTTCCATGTTGGTCATAATGAATGCGTAAAAGTTTATTGCGCCAGCAGGGAGTGTGGGAAATGCAAGGGAATGGAAAATCAAGGGTGCTGCGGGGGGTGGCGAAAATGTGGGCGAGAGTGGAAAAGGAAATGGCAAAGGAGCCGCGGGACAGGTGTGAGTGCCCAGCACAAACACACGAAATGATTTATTTTTGTCAAGCGACTTTAAGGCGGCGACAGGCGATTGTCCCGGTCAATCAGCTCAAGTTAAGTGATGGAATCGCGGCGCGTCTCCCTGGGAGTGCGGAAGTACCTTCGGATAGATGGACACTGACTGATCGGGTAAAGCAGAACTCCGCCTCTGTAGACTCTGAGTGATTCTAAAGCTAATGGAACTGAGTATCCGATTTCACGGCTTGCAAATAGGAGATTGTTGGGAAGGTTTAACAAGCTTAAGCTTTGTTATTAGGGGCCGTAGTTTCTTTTTAATAAACAATTTAATTTATTTTTTTCATTTTTTTTTTTTAATTTCTCTGTAAAACATAAAAGTTTATATTGAACTAATCCGAATACCTTTTTCTAATGTATGGTATTCAAATTTCTTTTATTTTGCAAGCCTGTAAGCACTTTAATAAATGGATTCCCGTAAAAAACCTGATGCCTAAGACCCATAGAAAAATATACAAGATACTTAAATAATTGATCAAAATCAATCAATCTTTAAGGTTTTTCTTGTGAGAATTGTAGATCATAACAGGGATTGTTTTATTATATTTATCAAAACTATTTGTCTTTCACATGTTATATTCTATTACATCATAGAACTATGTAATTTGCACGAAATCCTGAAGCTCACAAAACAAATAAGCATTGCCTTAATTTTTTTGAATATTTTAATGCATGTTTTTAGTAAGAAACATTCTTCCGCACTTAACAATTCCTGGAAGAACGCCTTCAATCAAGTTTTTTGAAGCAGTTTCCGATAGACCTATCCTATCCTATTCTCTTTGATTGCATAGTTCCGTTGATGGAACTTTAATTTTGTATGTCTATGCCGAGTGTCGGTGGTCCTTCTGCTCTTGGCTATAAAACATAACCCAACGTTTGGCGATAACCATAAAATGGGCTTCCCTTTTCGCCGTTTTCCTTTGGGGCTTTGGCTTCGACTCGGGCGCGCGGCTTCCTTTTCCGCTTTCTCTCCTTTTTTTATTGTTGTTTGATTTTGGCATAAAGGACGGATTTGGCAGCAAACGTTATGCATTTGGTTTGGTTCGGTTTCGGTTTTTGGGCTTGTCTTGGTTTTGGGTTTTCCTGGGGAGTGTGAGGGTATTAGTAGGATTTGACCCAGGGATTGCTGTTGTTCGGTTTGCTTTGGGTTTGTTCTCGGGGCGTTTATCGTTTTCCTTACGCCCCGCCTCGATTTGCATGTCGAAGTGCGAAGAAGGAAAGCCGGTGGCAAAAGCTTGTTTTGCCATCTCAACGAGTGCCAGATTACGCATACGCAATGTGTGCTCCCATTGTATTACATTGTGTTATGTTTGTTTGGACAAATTATGCAAATCGCAGGGCCCTCGGGCAAACAAAACGAAATATACAAGTGGCAAAAAGCATTTTAACCAGGACAAGGAGGATATCTTTTCCCTTTTCTTAACTTTAGCAAAAAAAAGCAGCGATTTCCTGAACATTTCGGCAAGGCGATTTCATTAAAAACACGCCCACATTTTTATGACTTAATTTGGTTTGCGTGTCGCCCGCATTTCCCCATAAACAGCTTCACACAATAAACTTGTTGACATTGCGCTCTGGTCCGAAAAAGTCAAACAACACTTCATTAGTAGCCGCATTTGTATTTGTTTATAACTTAATCTACCCAAAATGTCAACACGAAGCGCGCCTGGGAAATTTCAATGAGTCCTGGTCACGCACAGGACGAGAAAATTGGGTGGCCGTGCAGGGGAGGACCCGTTTATTAATAGGAAATGTGTTTAGACAATGCTCATTCCATTTGTAGGGCTTCCTAAATTTGCACGAGTTAATTTTAAAGCCGATCTTTGGATTCTGTTCAACCTGAGTCGGAGTTGTCGTTGAGGTCATAAAACCCAGCCAGAAGATATATATGTATATAACTATATAGGTATATATGGGTGATATATGTGGACGACAACTCGCAGTTTATTGCAGGTACGTGTCTTGAATTATTGTCAACACTTTGCCAGGTCGGAGATTAACAAACGTTCACGTTCACGCCTGACGTTTGCCTGCCTGCTGCTGCCCGTATCCTCGCTGGCGCATTTTCCTATTCCTAGCCGTAGTATCCTCCGTATCCTGCGCCAGGAGCTTGACTCGAAAAATTGATGAGCGTGTAAACATGTGTCTGTGCGCCTTTATTTATGGATTTCCATAACAATCCAGCGTAACATATGTGTCTGAGCCGTTGATTGAAGCACTTTCCTGCCACTCGGCGATGGTTGGTGGATGTTTGTCTAGCTCTTAAGTGTGTATAAACTGGGTCAGACCGCGTTCACTTGGTCTTTGGTTGGGTAATTTCTTAAAGTAAGGCCCAGGGAGCTAGCTAAGGGAGCCAGGGTTCACGCTAAAGTGTTACGTGTTCTTTGGCTTTGGGGTCATGAGTTTGTTTGCCCGTCGCTTTTCTGCTGACTTTTCAGTGGCTTTGTTTGCTCTTTAAAGTTTAAGTTTTTTATTTACTTTATCTAGAGTATGATTTTATAACAAATGTTACCTGATCTTAACTTTACTTTACTCTATTTACTTTAAAATTAAGTTAAATAAATTAACAAACGAACCTATAAGCATATAAAATGCACATCGCATTAAGCCCAGAAAAGTTTTAATTTGTATTGTGCACCTCTGTGCGTCCCTCTCCGAAAAATGTGTTCTTTGGGCCGGATACTTTATTTGCAAATAATAATAGAATATATATGAAGCAAGCAAAATACCAAAGCATTTGTAGCCTTTATAAATCTCTTGTTCTTTAAATCTCCCATTTTAAACTCTGATTGAATAACACGCAATTAACTCCACATATCACCATTTAATTAACTTCCTTATCTGAGATAAATGAATTAAAATACATTTTAAATAACATTTATGTCACCGCCACAGAAGCCACATTCAACGCAAGTAACTTTTTCCTTGGTGACTCTTGAAAAGTTATTCCCACCTTTTTTTTGTGCGACTTCCGGGCCAAAGTTTTTTGCTTGGCTTGGCATAGTCTGCGTGGAATTAACATGGCCGGGTCCGTTGTCAACACGCAAATGGTTCGGGTTCAGGTGTCAAAATTGTTTTGGCGAAAGTTTGTGGCTGCTTTTACGGCCACGCTTATTTTTGTTGAGCATTTCAGGAGCAGGCTTGAGATGTGCCGCAAAGCCCAACCCAAACCGTGTCACTGTCATGCACAGGGAGAAATTCTAAACAGCTTAGAAATTAATTAATTATGACAAGCAATATAAATACATATTTTTCTGTATTTTTTACCCTCCTTTCTTCATTTTTTAAATACTATTTTTTTTATAGTTAATGCAGCCAAAGTTTTTCTCTGCCTGCAGTTACCTTGGCTAAGTGGTGCAGGGCGACGACGATGTCGCTTTGGATGGAAAAGTTCTGTGTTGCAACAAAAGCATAACTGAAGGCAAAGGAAAATATGGTGGGAATTTTTTAACGCTTCCAAGTTTGCACGTCGACGACAGCTTGCCAAAGGTCTGGCATTAAGGGATGGGGGATAGCGTAAACTAATACATAACACGCATTATACAAAAGGTGCCGCCGCCAGGATGGCAGGTTGGTTTGGATGGAAGGCATTTGCCCGGGGAGAAAATGCATAAAAAGCGCATTTTATTATTTTACTCGAAACTTGTTTACGCAGTACTCTCTCTCTCTCTCTCTCCACCGCCCTCTCCTTCATTATGATGTAATATGGTTTTAACATTATTTTTATTATAAATCAACAAAATGCACTCAACGCGACTTCCTCGGTTGACGCCGCGCCACCAACTTTTACCCCCAAGTGGCGGCAGTGAAAGTCCAGAGAAAAGTGCATGGGAGAAGGGTGCTGAAAGGGAAAAGCGAGCCAGTGGGAAAGCTGAAAAGAGGGGCCAGATTGGACTGTGATTTATTTAATGCTATTATAGTTACAGGTTTATTACAGTGACGGTAACGGATGCCGTGTCGGAAGCCAAGAGAAATATTAAGAGTATTGAGTGCTTTTTTTATTATAAATACCAAAGTATTTTAATAATAACTTTAGTTATTTTTTCACATTTTAATTATAAAAGTTTCCCTTGAAGTGGGTGCTTTTACCATTTTAAATTTACTTTGATAACAAATAATAAAAACGGTTTATACTTTTCTTTCGTTTCTAATGCTTCCTTCAACTCTTCACTGAGAGTTACCAATTTTTTTTGTTGGTTGAAAACTATCCCGTTAAATGGCTTTTCCAACCGCTTGACAGCAGCGTGAAAGTACCGGGGCCACATTTATCTTTCGGCTATGCGAAACAACAAATGTCACAACTGTCTGTCAAGTCAACTGCACACCAAATGGAATATCTCCGGGGCACAGGACAGAATAGGACGCAGCTGCAATTTGCTCCTCTATGCAGCTCCTTCTGCTGCGTTTCAAGGATAAAAGCCATGCCACGTTTTTGCCGCTTCACACTTATTAATATTTTTGCCGCCTGAGTCGACGAGAATGTCAGGGAAATTTGTCAACTGCAATGCAGCGAAAATGTCTCAAGACGGCAAAAGTGAAAGTCCTGGCTCAATAAAAGTGAAGATGTGTATTCATTAAGTGCAGGCAAAAAATTATCTGAATTGCAGGAAATTGAGAAAATTCACCCAGTTGGAAGGAAAAATTAAAGACACTAAAGAAAATTATTATTTAAATATAAGTTTAATAAATAAACTTGCAGCAAATATATAAAGAGTTTGAGTATCAACTGATTTCAAATGAATTCAAGCCTAAATCTCTTGAAATGTAGTAATGTATTCTTTATTTAAATATTACTTAAAAAGGGTTGCAAAATAAAAATATTCTAAGAGGTAGACGTAAAAAAAGCTTATCTTTTTTATTTTAAATTACTTTGCTATATAGTTTTCTACAAATTGCAGTTTGAGACCAATTTTATGATGATTACTAAAGGAGTTGCGTCTTTTAAAGAGGCTTACATATATTTTTCCTGAGAAAACTATAAAATGTATTATTTTAAGAATAGGTGCATGTTTTATGGCATATTTGATAGGTCTTTAAAATATTTTCTCTTAAGAAGTAGAAGTACTGGAAGCTATTATAGTTGATCTCCCGGAATCCCTACTAAAAAAGCGTTTTGCTGTAACCATTATATATATTATTATATATACAAATTCTTGATCAATAATCAAACTATTTAATATTATTTCTTTCAGTGCAAGCAATTCTCACACTCCTAGTTTATCGAGTTCATGGAGTCAGAGTCGTCGACATCATCAAGGTGAGAGCTTTCGCATGCTGATTAATGCGACTTGTCATAATATTCACCCATTGTGTGTGCTCTGCATTTTGAATAAGACGCATCGGCATCGGCATCGGCAGGACCCATTATCCTTACACTTCTTGCATTGCAATTTCCTGTCCTTGGCTTCGGCGATTTGCATGCTGATCTCATTAGCACAAAACAAGTTCATCTGCTGCTCCCGGGGAAGCAACTGTGCAAGTGCACAGTGCATCATTTGCATGCAAATGTCGTTGGTAGGCCACTTCCCCAGGTCACCTCTCCTTGCCTCCCAGGATCCCAGTTGCCCAGTTTCCACTCCCCCTCCCTGGTGCCCCGATTTTAGCTGGTTGTTCATTTTGCTCTTTGGCTCGCCTTTGTTGTGGTTTCGTCCTGGACTTGGCTTCCTCCCTGCAGCTGGGGAAAAGGGAAAGCCGGGCTTGGCTCTAGGGCTGACTGGGCTCATAAAGCAGAGCCACAGTTGCGACTGCCGTTGACACTTTAGCCAATATTCAGAACACGCAGAAAAAAAAGGCTGAGGGAAGGAGGAGTAGTGGAGTCGAGGAAGTGGCCTTTATGAAAAGTTTCTTTTTGCTATTCGGAAAACTTCTTGTTTGGCAATTGTGTTGGCCAACGACGCTGTCGTTGTCGGTTTTTATTGCCCTGCAAACGTGCTCTTTACCCACTCATTACGGACAGTTTAGTTGCACTTTTAGGGTGGCTCCCAAATGGGAAATGAGCTTGCACATAACTTAAATTCCTTTTTCCCAAGTAAAACCGATTTGTTTATAGTTTTTGGTATGCTAACTTCTATTACTAAGACTTTTCAAAAACAAAAGGTTTTCATATCAGAACATTAAGGTAATTCTTAATATTTTTACCACCCAAATTTCCAGAGATTTTAAACATTGTTTTAATGATTTATAATCTCTTATATATGCATATATCTGTAGTAGAAAAAAATATTACCCGAGTTCATAGCAAAGATTTCTTAAATTTAATAAGAAACTTCTTTATTTACAGAATTTCTTGGATCGAGGCAATCCGCTTACAAGAAAGCACTGAAAGTTCAAAGAATTTTCTCAAAACTACGACTCCTGTTCTGGCCACTTAAAGACCAAATAAATAATGGTTGGAAGGTAGCTGGAGCATCCAAAGGCATCCAAGCCCATTAAAGCAATGCGCTCTAACGCTTTTTCCAAGTACAATTAAGGATCTCAGCAAACGCCAAAAGCCATACGCCAAAAAATATATATATTGTGGTCAGGAAACAATAAACAAAAAAAAAGTGGGCCGAAAGGAAGAAGCAGGAACAACCTTTACTGCTGTAAACAGGTCCAAGACCCGGGCCCAAGGCCAAGTCTGTGGGGGAAAAATAAACAAAAATGTAATTTGCGCCACTTAGCAGCCAACGAATGGACAGTGCCATTAATAATTCCATTTTTTCGGGTATTACCGCGGTGGCACAGATAATAAGAAAATATGACTTGACCGCAAAACAAAAAAAAAATAAATGCGAAATTAAAAACCTAGAAAAAAATATGAAACTGAAAGCGAAACAAGGTTTTAAAGAGCGTCAGCAGGAGTTGGGATTTGGTAAGAATTTAGCAGTAAGAGAAAACAGAAATAAGTTTGCTTTGTAAACATAAAAAGTTGAAAACTATTTAATATAAATAAGATCAAAAGAAAATCAAGGACTCATTTAAAAATCTATAAACACGAAGGGAATAATTTTTTAAATACATTAAGGAAGTATTTTCAATGCTTAAATTAGAGCACTTAAAAACAAGAAAAAGGTTGACTTTATTTTCGGAGAAAAATCAATCCAATTCGAACTAAACTTGAAGGTGTACATTTTAATTATTTAAGGATTATTTCGAGTTTATTAATAAATTAAATTAACCAGTTTATTCAAATTTTATGCACCATATTTTTTAAAGAAAAACCCCATCGTTTTGTCTGGTATTCTTGGCTTATTGAAAATCCAATTAAGGTGACAAACTGTCTGAATTTATGACATGGGGATCGCAAAGCCCCAAAGGACAAAAGGAGTTTGAGTGGGATTGAGACACATACGTACTATATATTCGGGGGCGACCCTCATCCGCATGACATCCTTTATGCATATTCATGGGCAAAAAGGGCGTGGGTCATGAATTATAAAATGTAATTGAATCAAATTGAATAATGACGGTGGCCGGTGTCAGTTGACAAGAAAAGTGAAATGCCAATGAGCGATTTATGGGCCAATTTCGATTGGACTTTGACAGCCGCAAAATGTCAAAGCCAAGCGAATGAATAATGCAAGAATGTCCTTTCCCTCGACGTATATATAAAGCCTGGGCAAAGGAATGTCCTTTGCATTTCCGCTTACTTTTCGAGTATCATTACCCGCAATGCATTGGTGTTTAATCATATTTCTGGTGCACCGCGCCACCGAAGGATTTCTCCTGGAGCGCGACCTGGTGCTGGAGTCGGATTATGGGGCCGTGCAGGAACCGCTGCGCACTTCGCTGCTGCAGAGTCATTTCCTGCTGGAGTTCGCTCTGCGCCACAAGCACATCCCTCGGCTGACCCTCTTCACGTGCCAGGAGCCAGGACCGCCGCCAATACCCCTGACCAAGCCCCAGGCCGAGCTCCTTGGCGGCGCCTTCGCGGCTAAGAATGTGCAGCTGATTAAGAACCTCTACGAGAACGAGCTCTTTGTGCGGATTGTGCAGCTGGATGAGCTGGCTCAAATGACGCCGCAGCCGGGGGGCGGTCGGCGCCCGGGCAGCGGGCCATCCGGAGGATTCAGCCAGACGCCCAGCCAGGCGCAGAGTCTCGCCGAGTGGTTGGACTCCGTGCTGCAGATGGAGGCCCTCAGGCAAATTGCAGTCGTGGATCTGGCATGCGGCTCCCTCAGCCGCCGATTTCTCGAGTTGGTAAGAGTTGGTGGGAAATGCGGTGAGAGTCGGGCGAAGAGCCTCTCGGCCCCACACTTGCGGAAAACTGCAAGTATATTTGGTATTTCAATTAAGTGAAAAGGGAAGAATGTCTGGGATAAGGAAGAAGTTCGAGAAATAAAGTAATATACATTTTTACTTGTTTTTAACTTAACTGTAGAACATAAAGAAACAGCTGTGTGAATGCAATCTTAAGTTATTTTTAGCTCAATATTTTTATATCTGTTCCTAAACATACGCTTGATGACATAGAAATTTTGAAAAATTTAATAAACTTATTAAAATTCCTTCTACTAAAAAAAATAGTCACAAAAAAGTGCAAAACAAACTGTGGTATAGCCTCTTAAAATCCTTTAAATTAACCCAACTTTGTTAAAGTGCACAAAACGGCACTCATCGCCTTGTCAAGTCCTGCCTAGTCCGCTTATTAAGTGCTCAAGTACAATCGTTTCAAAGGCTTCCACCAAGATGCTCTACAGCGAGAAGTTTCACTGGCTATTGATTGAGGACTTAGCCTGGCAAGGAAGACTGTCGACAGTCCTGGAGGAGGCGAAGCAGGCTGCAGAGGAAGAAAAGCAGACAGGACAGAACCTACAGGCAGCAGATGATGAGGAGGTGCCCTCCATTGAGAGCTTCTTGGGGGGCATGAACCTGTACATGAACACCGAACTGACACTGGCCAAGCGAGTGTCAGAGGCAGCCCACTACACGCTGTTCGATGTCTGGTAAGTAATTAAATGCTAAATTTTAACTTAATTTGGGAGACTTTATATTCTAATGTTTTTAATTTAGAAAGTTTATTAAATTTCTCTGGTAATTTGGGGGCTAGAAAATATAATTTCTTAACATAGTATATTTTTGTAATATATCAATAAAAACCATTATCCTGACAAATATTGAACTAGCTCATACAGCTCCTACTTCAACCGTGCCAAGAACTGACAAATGTCTTCCATCTGGCTCAAAACTTCATGGAATCATGACAAGCTATCATTTCGTCCAGCAGTTGACCTCAAAACCATTCAAAACCCTAGCCATTCCCCTGCAATGCCATCAACACATCAGCCATAATTTCCCAACTGTCGACTTCCCGGCTGCTAATTCCCACAACGACTTGCTCTCCCCGTTTTTCGGATGCTCGCTTAGGAACCCCGGACTCAACTACGGCGGACACGTCAATCTCACTGAAATTGGCAGCTTCACGCCGTCGGAGGGAATCCAGCTGCATTCCTGGTTTCGGACCACGTCCACAGTGCGCCGTCGGATGGACATGCAGCATGCGAGGGTTCGCTGCATGGTTGTGGTGAGTCAATGTCCTTGAAAGGGGGAACTAGAATCCATCATCGTACGAAGAGAGAGAAGCTGAACTCAGAAGAAAGTTGTGAAAAATAAGAATGAAACAAGGAAGCATCGTATGGCAATATTTATCTGAACTTCTTTTTTGCCAGTGCCTTAGTTCTCAAAACCTAACCAATTACGACAGGTGACCAACAAAAACATGACGGGCACCCTGATGTACTATCTCACGCACACGGTGTCCGGTCACATCGACACGATGAATCGCTTCAACTTCAATCTGCTGATGGCAGTGCGCGACATGTTCAACTGGACGTTCGTCCTTTCGCGGACCACATCCTGGGGCTATGTCAAGAACGGGCGCTTCGATGGCATGATTGGAGCTCTCATTCGCAACGAAACGGACATTGGTGGAGCACCGATTTTCTACTGGCTGGAGAGGCACAAGTGGATCGATGTGGCCGGTAGGAGTTGGTCGAGTCGTCCTTGCTTCATCTTCCGCCATCCGAGGAGTACGCAAAAGGATCGTATTGTTTTCCTTCAGCCGTTCACCAACGATGTTTGGGTCTTGATCATGGGTTGTGGCATTATCACGGTTCTTATTCTTTGGCTTCTCACAACCATCGAGTGGAAACTGGTGCCACATGATGGTTCGGCTTTGATTAAGCCCAAGGGAGGAGCACCACCGCCACGACATCACCAGGAGGAGCAACATCACCAAGAGTCCCAGGAAGTGCGCCCCATAACTGCAGCCTCGGTGGTTCCGATTGAAGAAAAGGTACCCGAAGAGGAGGAGGACACCAGCACGCCCATCGATGCTGGAACTCTTTGGCAACGCTGCTACCTGAAACTCAACAAATACCTGAAGGAACGCAAAGCCAAGCAGAAGAAGTCCCCGGAACGAGTAGGCCTCTTCCTCGAATCGGTCCTCTTTTTCGTGGGCATCATTTGCCAACAGGGTCTGGGGTTCTCTACCAGCTTCGTTTCGGGTCGCTGCATTGTGATCACCAGTTTGCTCTTCTCATTTTGCATCTATCAGTTCTATTCTGCCAGTATTGTTGGTACTCTGCTGATGGAGAAACCGAAGACCATCAAGACTCTGAGTGATTTGGTGCACAGTTCGCTGAAGGTGGGAATGGAGGATATACTGTACAACAGGGATTACTTTTTGGTGATTCAAAAAAAATACTTGCTAAATAAATTAGTTTTAATATGATCCGATTTTAATAGCACACCAAAGACCCCGTTTCCATGGAGTTGTATGCCAAAAAGATCACCAGTTTGCCGACCACCAAAGAAAATGAAGCCGATGAAGATGAGCCTGTGGATGCGGCAACATCTTCTACAGATCCTGCAAAATCCTACCGCGATATAGTGCACAGTCATGAGACAGGAGCACATGCCAAGGATAACTCAGCCAGCAATTGGTTAGATCCGGAAACGGGTTTGCGTCGGGTTAAACACGAACGTGAGTGGTGTTTAATATGTCTTTAAATCTTTTTGAATTAATTTAGTTTATATATATTATTTTATAACATGCTTAGGCTTTGCCTTTCATGTGGATGTGGCTGCCGCTTATAAGATCATTGCAGATACCTTTAGCGAACAGGACATTTGTGATCTCACCGAGGTCAGTATGTTTCCGCCACAAAAAACGGTGTGCATTATGCAAAAGAATTCGCCAATGCGGAAGGTTATCTCCTATGGGTGAGTGCTGAAAGGAAAGAATTAAATTCACACATTTGTATGGGTTTATTTATTGCAATAATTAGGTAAAATAGGTTGCAGAAATAATTTCATTTATTAAATTTACAAAAATACAGCGAGGCTTCAGATAATTACTCGTCCATGCCAGTCAATAAATGGTTTTAAATTATAATTCAATTACTGCAACTAATAATGATTTCATAACATTCGTAACATTTTAATTGCCTTTAATGACCCTCATCACCGCACAACCCTTAAGTCTCTTTAATGAAATATTTCATGCTGAAATTTTCCAATCCAAACCACTTTAGATTGCGCAGAGTAACAGAGACGGGAATCCTTACATACCACTTTAATGTCTGGCACTCGAGGAAACCTCCGTGTGTGAAGAAAATTGAGACCTCGGACCTGCATGTGAGCTCCAAAAAGGTTTCACACTTAACTTTTCCTACTGCGAAGCTCTCATAATTTCAGGTCGACATGGACACCGTGAGTTCTGCCCTGTTGATACTACTTTTCAGCTATGGCATCACACTCTTGATACTGGGCGTGGAAATCCTATACTCCAAGTGGCAGTATCGCATCGTAATCAGGCTCAATTGAGTGTGATGGAGGTCTGGCTTCAATGCGATTCAATAAAATGCAAAAACAGAGATTATACTTTGACACTTGAGATCAAGCGAAATGAATTGTCGTGGAGGAAGTTTTCAGTTCATTTTGAATGCGCGCTTTCCGTTTCATTAGCTCGCCACAAAGGGAAAATTCGATTTGCGCCCCAGACGACGACCATGAATGTGTCAAAAGGTAAAAGTTTAATTAAATTAACTTCGTGGCGCGGCACAAGGGAGCTCGATTGCATAATTAAATTGTGCAGTTGCTTAAACTTTTTCGTTTGTAATGTCTGCCAGACAAGCGGATTGATTTAATCCCATAATTAAGCGAATTAGAATTTATTGCGGTCTCCTCGGGGAAGGAGCTTTATCTCAAGTCTCGGGCAATCCACCGTCTGCAAATAACGCCACAAGATGGTGAAATTGTTTCTGCCCCCCGAATGGAAAATGCCTCGCAGCGGGAAATGGCGGAGAGAGAGAGTGAGTCAATTTTAGCCACAAACGAACTACAAAATATCCATTAAGATAACAAGTTTTTCAGTAGTTGTAACACAGTTTTCCTTCCTTTTATCACTCTCATATTCTTTTCCCTTGCTTGTTCTATGCAGTATCCTTTCCTTTCACCGGGAGGCAAGGCTTCTTCATAAAAGTTCTCGTCCTGTGTGTCCTGGTCCTGTGTTATTTTGGCTCTTTGCCAAAGTGCCGCTCTTAGGCATTTCTTTCTCAGTTTCCCTGTTTGTTTGTTGAATTTTTCTTTTTCAAAAGTGGACTCGTCGTCGTGGCTTCCTTGGTCTTAGGCTGAAAAGCCGCAACAAGCATCAAGTCGCTGGGAAATCAATTACAAGTCGTGAAAATCTGTAAAGCGTTCCCAAAACTTGTCAACATTTTCATTTAATGTCCCTGCTCATTAGGAGTGACCCAAAGCGAAACAAAAAGAGTGGTAAATGCTCGATGGGCGGGTGGAAGTGTTTGTGTGTCTGAAAAACTGAGTTTTCGGGTAACATGGCTGATTGAAAAAGTTTACCAGACATATGGGTTTTCCTCGGTTCTTTCGGTTCGCTTCAGTTCGCCTTAGTTTTGGCTTGGTTTCGGGCTTAATCCGTTCAGTTTGGTTATACGTATTTATCCACGCAGCCATAAGATGCAATTTGGTTGCCGCCTCACTTCGTCGACGGTGACAATTAAATTGTTTTGGCTTTGTTTGAGCAGCAAATTGTGCAACAAAACTTTGGCGGTTGCTAAGAAAAATAAACAACAAAAGGAAAGTGCCAGGAAGAGAAAGAGAGCAGTGCCGAGTGCGAGGACCTGCAGGAGCCGTGCCATAATTAACAAAAGCGCTCAGCAGGGCACGTAATTTTGCCCGCTTTACCGCCAGGGTGATGCTGCTGCACTGAGGAAAAACTAGACAAATTTGTAAAGCAGACTAAATTTTGTATAAACTTTAATTGTTGACAATTTCTAATATTTTAAAGGAATTAAATTGAATCGAGAGAATTGAAAGTAACTAAGAACTAAGGTAAATAAATACTTTAAATGTTTATTAAAATTTTAATAACACTATCCAAACTTTTTACAAGTAAGCAAATACTTATTTTTTCCCTGTGATCCCACCGAATTGATGCTCTCTCGCTCCCCCTCTGAACTCGGCTCCTTGGCCAGAACCAAAAAGTTTCCGCGCAAAGCCAAACTAAAGTAGTTTCCCCAAAGACAGAGCCGGGCCAGATCGGGTCGAGATTGGCCAGCGGAAACGGGGCGGGGTATGGGGAGCTGAGAAGCATATGCTTTGGGGCTTGTGTCAAAGTGTGAAAAACTTTATGCGTCTTAATTAAATTTTATATACAGCGCAGGGAAGAAATTATGCGCCAAAATATTGCAACGGCTCCCACAGAGATCCCTCATCCGCCCTCCAGTGCAAGGCAACTTTTCAAAAGTGACAGCTGCACTGGATTGGGGCCTTAAGTGCGGGAGCTATGGGGGGAAGTCGAAGGTCTGGCCGCGACTTGACTTTAAGCCAACCAATTAGGGCAAACTTAGAGGATAATGGAGTGCCTGATTATCAAGCTTATTCCGCCCTTTTTATCTCCGCTTTGTGGGATAATTTTAACGGCAAACTGAAGGTGGAAAAGTTAGGCAGGTGAATAATATATACGAGTATATTTTAAAAAGAAGATTATGCGAAGGAAGGGAAGGAAAGCGTTTTCTTTAAAATAAAGTAAAAGCCTATCAGAATTCTTTAGGCTTTCTTAAGGCCTTAACTATTTTCCTCGTCCAATTATAATATTTTTTCTTCTTTAAGAATATCCCTACTTGTATTTCATATTCAATATTTACCTCTGCTAATTAACTTTCCGCGTGAGCCCAATGAACTAAACAAATTTGTACAGAATTCGTGGTATTTTTGGATTCTCATTATCATTCCGAGAGCATAAACGACAGAATGTGTGTGACATACATTTGCGGAGTAAATGGGAAGAGTTTTTTCGGGGAGGGAAAAATCTCAGACACATGCCCAATTTCGAGTGTCACAGAACAGATTCTTGTGTCTGGCTTCGCATGAGTGGGGAAATGCTGAAATTAGATTTTGTTAAAAAGCCAGGAGGTTTCACTTCAAATTAAAAATATAAAAATACAAAAGCATACTTAAGGTTCCGCTTAAAGGCTAGTAAGTATATCTAAAAAATAACTATATAAAAATATATAATAATCCCCTAAAACCAAATTCTAACCCCACAAAAAAGGGAACCTCACTTAATTGCTTTAGTTCGAGTTGGCTTAATTAATAAAGAGGTTCGTGGAAGATAAATTATTCCAGGACATGCTCATAGTTGAGGTCCATTCAGGGTCCTCGTGTAATTTAATGTTTCTACAATTGGTTTTTGTGTCTGATTCATTTTTGTTGCAACTAATTCCCCCAACAAGTTGTAAACTTTAATGGCATTTTGTAGCTATCCTCTTTTTTGTTTGTGGCTTGTTTTTTTTCGATTTTGTTCATAATAGTTGACAACAGTAATTTATGTTTTTTTTCATTCGCTGCGCTGGCGGTTTGGCCAGTTGCCAAACAATTTTTTTTTTTACATTTTTCATAAACCATTTTTTATCAGCTCCGCAGATGGAAATGGAAGGTGAAAAAGTTAGTTATGGGATTGTTAACTAATGTACGAATGCATTAGTTCTAGTGATAGTAAATATTGAATAAAATGTGCAGCTTTTAGCGGAAAAGCTTTCAAGTATTATTTAAACGATTTGGTCGATTGCCAACTTTCAGACAGAAGTCAGGCACAGATAAAGGAAAATAGACATCGGCGAACATCATTAATAGGCATTATTTACATTTTCTCAAAAGTTCAAAATCGATCAATTGTCGTTTATTCGCTTTCAAGTTGAGTCCTTTCATCTGTGAAAGTTTCTCCGTTGCTGGAAAATTTCTTTTCCTTTAGTTTTCTTTCTTTTTCTTTTCGAGAATTCTGTCTAGCCGATGGCACCGGAAGTTGCCAGGCATCGCAGCATCGCAAACCGGAAAGAAAAGAACTAAAAGAAAATCGAAAGTTTTGATTTATAATCGGACAAGTTTAGAGTTGCGTTCGATTCAGCAGTGTGGCTGCTGTTGCATTTCTTGAGTTGTCTACCGACTTGGAAGGGGATTTTCCTGAAGAATGGAAATGGTAAGCGGAGAACTTTATTGCCGGATTCGTGTATTTAATTTATTTACAATATCATCCGCCGACTTTATTGAGAGTTGTCCGGGCTCAGGTGTTGAATGGTCGTTGCCCAGGCCTTAAGCCCAATAAATTTCAATTAAAATGTCAACAATTTGCGAAACAGCGACAAGATCTCTTCCACCGACTTGTCAGACATTATTTTCCCAGAGATATATGTGTAGGTTTGTATATTTTCCGGGGAGGATTTATCGCTGCCATTTGCTTATTGACAGCTGGGAAAGTGAGCGTGACATGATGGAAAGTAATCTAATGGAGAGGATAGCCCAGCTGACTCAGGTAATTCATCATAAATATGCACAGACAATCCCGTTACACCCCTCACACCTGTGGCTGTCGTCAGTGGAAGTCATCAATCTTCTAAAAGGCAAGTCGGCTTCCCCTCTTTCCTGCTGCCCCATTTTCTGTTAGGAGGGAGAACAAAATTTAAATAAATTGTACTAGGAATCGTTGTTAACTAAAATGCAACCTGGCAAGTTGAAAAATGTGAATGGAAATGAACATCGATTTTATTAAAAGACAACTCTATCGCTTATAAGATGCTTATTGGGTGTATTTTAATATTTTTGTTACAAAATAACTACTTTTACTATTAATTAATTTTAAATGCAAATTGTATTGTTAAATAGGCTTTTACACTTACGTTTGAGTGCAATTAAAATCATGTAACCTTTAAGATGCACTTGCTGCTCTTGTTCTTAAGAAATTCTTTAAAAATATCAAAAATATTCTTTCTGTTTTTTATGCATGAACTCTCTCAAGCATAAATTGTTTTTTAAAATATTCCATAAATATGTAAAAACTTTAAGCTTTCTTTGGTTCAAGAAACACCAGTTAATGCAGCCCAAAAATTGAGGTCAAGGCCAAGTCTACATTTTTTTTCATAGAAAAATAAACTCCTGTCAAAACACACAGCTTGACCCTCATCAAAGGTATTTGTAACTTAAAAATGCAGTTGTTTTTTTCCTTCTATTTTTATTCTGTAGTTTATATTTTCTGAAAAGCCGCATCAAATCGTTTTCGGTCTTCAAAAAAAGAGAAAAAGCTGTGTGTTTGGCCGGTCTTTGCGCATAAAATAACATGCAAAAGGAAGCTGTCACTGTGACGACCGAGCACTTTTGATAAGCCGCCCAAAAGGCAGAAAGGGGTTAAGAGGGAGCACTGGCCGGCTGGATAAAAAAGGTAGAAATAGAAATAGCGAATCCTAAAATGTTCGAAATTGAAAAGCGCTTTGGGGGCTGCCACACTGAAGTGGTTAGTTTGCGTCCTTTGACTGATGAGTGCGTTCACTTGATTGCCGGCTCCCGTTTACAAACTCCTCGCCTTCCCGATTCCCGTTTTCAAATCCTGCTCATCGCCCGGCCAACTTGAAACGAGACTTAATGACACAAAGCGCACTAATTCAGTGGACCACTCCAGCTGCCAGTCAACTTCCGCTCGGGATTCGAGGCTCCTTAGTCCCTTTTCCCCTGCGACAAGCGAATTATTGTAATCCACTTGAATTTCAATCGGAACACACACAAAAAACAAGAGAAAATTGCCGAACAAATTGCAACGAGTGCAATTATCGGGGATTTCCCGGTTTGTTGAATGCCTCGAAATCTTGTAATTCACAGCGGAAGCAGATATTTTAGATTCCTTTGCAGGGGAAACGACTTCAAAGTATCCTGTATTGAAATTAAACCTTTTCGTCCTTTTAAATTATAACAAAGATGAATGGAATAAGCAGATCCTAGAAGTGTATATTAAAAATATATAATGTCCTTTGATTTTAAAAAGAAAGCATAATCAAAATGAAATTTAAAATATTCAGGCAGTTACTAAGCAAGCACAACAATTCATTTAAATTTGACAAGAGTAATTATTTAAAAAAATATAAGATATTAAAATAAAACAATAGAAAATCTATTCATTGTGTGAACCAACAAGCAACAAATACATGTGACAACTGTTTTAAATAACTCTCAACTCAACTTCTCCTCCATTTTTTGTTACAAAATAAAAACTTCGAAAAGAACATTGAATGTTGTGGCAACTTAACTCCAAGTGCTGTCCGAAACTGAGGCACGAAAATGTCATTTTATGAATGCGCAATAAAAAGGTTTATGCCAACATTAAGATATACAATATTCAAATGAAACGAAAGTCTGGCCAAAAACTTTTGCCAACTCGAAATGCGACTCGTGGGCATTCAGGCTTAGATACAAGATACAAATACAATCCAGGCGGGCACTCAGGGTGTACAAACTTAAGCTGACGACTTGACCACCAATGGGAATACGAAATTCGAAATGTAAAACAAAAGCTGCAAATCCGTAATGATAATTCCACGATTATTCTGTGCTTATGGCCGTAGTTTTTGTGTTTGTTGTCCCTCAAAGGGAGACTGGGAGTGGGAGTGGGAGTGGGGCAAAACAGGCAGCAGCAGAGCAAATATTGTTCGAGCGACAATATTTATCTTTTGCCTACGCTTAACACGTATACGCCCCCATGGTAATTGCTGCATAATAAACAAGTCGAAATCTCTACGGCAGCCGCATCTCGTCTTCCCTTTTGTTATTTGCATTGTCATTTGTTGAACAAAAGCCCTCTCTACTTGCCTGTGGGTTTAACTAATAAATACTACAATACAGCCGATGGAAATGAGAAGAGAATGCTATCCTTGGTCATATATTCAATTTACACATACCGGACAAATGGTCAATGTTGTTGAGTCAACAATAAACCAAAATCGAATGCAATTTCGAATGCAAACTATACGCATGTTGAGTATAGTTTTCTCTAGAATATGAGAATGATTTGAAAAAAAACTGGAAAATTATAACTGTTGGGGCTATCCCATAGCATATAAAAATAATAACAATAAATACGTATAGTAAAAAGATTAACTAAGAACAAAAATTTTAAAATTAACGAAATCAACATAGAAGAAAATAAGCATTCGTAATTTCTAACTATGTAAAAGGTTTGTTACAAATTTTACACACTCAATCACATTCTTTAGTTAAATTTTCAAATGTACTAGTTTTTCCTTATAGTAAATTAACCATTTACAATTACAAGTTTCTTAATACTTTTATTTTTATTATATTATTCCTTCTTAACCATTATCTTTGTGCAGATTTTTATTTCTGCATTGATTTAGATGCCACGACCTTTGGCGCAGTCTTCCAAAGCTGCCCAAAATTACTCGCACGTAAAACAATAAATTTTCATAATATCCAGAGCCGCCTACACGTGTGTGCTATGCCGGCACCCACATCCCCCCGAAGGGAGGCAGATGGAGGCCACGTGTAAAGTGCAAAATTGCAGCATCAGCGAAATGGACCAAGTCGGGACATCGTCAGTGGCAGACACACCAACTGAGGGATGATGACTAAGGGGCTGGGAAGGGTAGGGTTACATGCTCGGCACAGGACACAGGACGCGGACATGGGCAGGGAAGTGGGCATGGTCGGCCAAAGATTACCGTTATTTGTATGCAAAGCAGCAGGCCAAAAACCAGCAACACTGCAGGTCCTGCATTCACGAAATGCCATTCAAAGTCGGGCCCCAAAACCGGGTGAGGGGAGTGGAAATGGAACCGGGAATGGGAATGAGAACGGGAACGGGAATGAGGGGATTCAGGAAGCACGGCGCAACACGACGGGGAACGTGTTTCAATTTTTATGACATTTCAATGCAGTTTATGTCAGCGAAACGGGTTCAAAATGGCCAAAAAGAGAGCGAAAGACACCGAAAAGCTCGTTACAATTTTGACAATTCAAATTTGCCAGGGGGCAAGAAATATGTATATGCTCTCGAACATTTTACCTCCAACATATCGCAACATACATATATTCCTGGACAGTTTGTAACAATTCAATTGAATTGTAAAAAATGTTCGAAACAAAAATAGAAACCGAAAAAAAGAAGGAGAAAACCCATCAAGTGTAAGGCCTTTCGGTAAGGAGCAGAAGGATTGCGCATACGCCATGTGGTGTCTGAAAATTCCATTTATTTGCATTTCAAAGGCCTGGCAAAGAGTTCGCCTAGGTCTGCCTCATTATTTATGAAATGAACAACCTGCCAAAAGCCCCCAGTTCCAGTGAGAGTGAGAAGCTCTATGATTTATTTATGAGACGTCAGCAGCTTGCCCCTTTTCAGGAGCTCCTTTTGTGTGTTTTCATTCGCCGGCTTGTGCACCTAATGTCGGGGCATCAAAAACACAGGAGTTTATAATTAACCAAAATTTGAGTCGATTGGAGTCTCTGAAATGACAAAGATATTATTTCTAAAGTGGGAAATGAGTGATGAGCAAAAGGACAAAAGAAAATAACAATCAACTTATTTAATTTAATTAATTCAAATGTAATAAACGCATTAAGAATATATGTACATTTACTCTTCTATAAACTTTCAAAATGTGTTCTTTTTCCTATGAGTTCCTCACACGATAAACCTGGAATAAGCAAGATATAATTCTAATTATTCCCATAGTATAACCCCAATATATTATTTCCCTCAATGCATTCAGGATTAAAGTTTACTCCAATCTTATTAACAGTTATATTTCCAGGCCAATTTAATGACTTTCCCCATGACTAAATCGGAAGTTATATCCCGAAAAACTTCCCCATCACACGCTCATTAAAAGCACATTAGGCTAGTGAGCAACAAATGTCGCTGATTCCACTTAGCCTATCAGTCATCGGGTTAATCATATATATGAGTGGCTGCCATTATTATTCATTTTCGGCTTATATATGGCACCTGTCCGGGGAGCCGAGAACAATACTCGAAATCTGCCCCATCAGGAGGCTAAACTTAAGTGTGGCCATAAATCCTTTCGGAGCCTCTCATCAGGGACAGAAGAGACTCTCGGCGGGCACGTGACTCTCAAGTCGAGCCATCCCTATGTTCTTATATCCATATATAGTAGAATGGGTCTGGGGCTGTCGGAGTGATAAATTAACGCATTAAAGCCATAGCTGAGCCCCCATCCGACCGTCTCGCTGCTTTTAATAACACAAATTGCAATCGAATCCGAAAAATAAAGCGAAACGTAAACAGAATGCGAAATGAGAACCCCGAAATGTTAACTCAATTTGTGGGGGCCTTGGCTTAATATATATATTATATATATATAGGGGCTGGAGGCCAACTTAAAGCATGAATATTAAAGTCAAGTCTCCCATTAAACATTAACAAGTGCCGTCGGAGACTTTGACTCTCCGCAGGGTTACAGGAGTCCAAAGTTAGATACAGTCACAGAAAGTTGCAGCAAATAAACAGGTCGACTTTAAAATGTCGTGATACAAAAGGGGGAATGAGTTTACACTGAAAAAATGTGTACAAGGTACACGGATGAAGATTATGTATATATTAACATAAAAAATATTTAAAACAGACTTTATTGTCAACCGTATTAGAACACCTTTTTAATCTAATTTAAAATCAAATTAATTTTCTTATGGTAGTAGCATTAAACTAAAAATTAAAGTATTAACCATTATATAAATAAGTTAATTATACTTAACATATATATATATCTTAAGCCCTTTTAAAGTACTATAATTTTGTTTTAAATGTACCTAAAAATCCAGAGGATGCTACAAATATTTGGTAGCCTTGATCAAATAGCAGTTACCGAACCGTACCGAACTGTCCTCGTCCGTGTGCACCTGTGTGCAATGAAATCGAAATCAAAGCACATCCATCCAGCAAAATGGACAAACAATGAAATAGTTGGGCAAATGTAAATACCACCTGAAGAAGCACACGAAATATATCAATAGTAGGGCTAAGCAAAGTTTAACTGCCTTTTTTTGGGGGGAGGAGAGTGCGGGTCGCCAATTGCTGCCAAGTTTTCCACTTGATGCAGATCGGAAAAGGATGGCGGAAAGCGGAGAAAGAGGAAAGAAGCCCGCAGGAGGCAACCAACATCTGCCTGGTTTAGTGGAAAACTGATTGACGCCATGTCTTTTGATTTCCCTCGTGTGGCGCAGCAGCCACGCACTGGAGAAGAATGAATGGGCCGAGAGCAGGCGTATCCTTTGGCCACGGGACCGGGCCATATGTATGTGTGACACTCGATGTGGGCATCACTTGATGATCCGAAAGTGGGTCACAGCTCTCCATGGGAGGCAGAACGAGAAACAAGTAAAGCCCACAGTTGAGTCATTTACTGGTTAAAGGTTTACAAGTGATTGTATATTGTTTAAGATGTGGAGGATATATATTTTTTGTTTTCAGAATTATCAAGATTTAATAAGAGGTTCTTTAGGAAATTACTCTGGTTTGGAAACCATTTGAAATTATGCTATAAATAATTAAGGCAGTGCCTTTTAAGGTTTCCATTTTGTATTATACTTTCGAACACATTTTAAAGTTATTTTAAATCCTTAAAATTTTTGAGCTTAGCTTTTAAATATTTATGAAGTATAAAAATAATTAACCTTTATTTTTTTGGAAGCTTCACAAGGTTTATCGTTAGCCTTCTCAATACCAGAATTTAATCCGCTCCCAAAAACATTCTCTCTGAATTAGTTATGCCCCTCACACATCCTTTTACACCCCTTAAATCCGGCTTAATTATGAATCATATCTTTGTTGCACTTCAACCAAATAAACTAACAAGTTTAGAATTAAATTGCATTCAACAGAAAATCAACAGAAAATGTTTATTTTAAATTCAGAATTTGTAGGCCAGAGCGTGCATGCATAATCCGATTGTGAAGCTAAACTGATAAACTATTGAAATGTTCCATTTATAAGAGATACAACGATACAAATCAACGAACAACTTGTTGCTGTGAACTTCGTTTTTCCATCGCTCTGCTGCAAATTGATTAGATGCACATTCAATAAATCAGGCTTCAATTTGCACAAATTTTGTAGCAAAGGATCAAAAGTGATTCGCACTGCATATGTAGTACTCAACATCTCCTATATATATGTATTATCAACATCTTCTCCCTTAATTTGCAATATATATATTTGCCTGAAACCGAAATGATTCCAATTTGTAAAATGACAATGCCCGAAGGGATTTTCGGCGGGAAAGCGAAAGGAAAAGCCCAGTCATCTTCAGGATATTAACACTATCACCCTCTTCGTCTTCGCCCTGCCTTAATGGATAATGTTAAGTTGCGTCTAATTGCATTTGCATATTTTGATAATATTCCAAAGCGGGGGAAATGAAAGTGGCAAATGCATTTTCCATCCGAAATTGTGCGCTTAAGCGGATGAAGTCGAGGAATTCAATGGAAAAGGGAACGGAGGGAGCGGAGCTGGACAAAAGGAAATTCCTAAGCTGCCAACGGAAATTTAATTGCATCGAGTGAAGAAATCCCATTTAATTATGGCGATTAACCGGAATTATTTATTAGTTTTAGCCTAATGTGTGACATGTGCAAACAATTAGTGATTAATTCGCATGGCCAAAAGAGGAAGCAACAATAACTTTGACTAATTAGCTGTGCGGCGGCCTTAATTTGATACGAATCAATGGGGAATATTTTCTACATCGAAATCTGGGGGTAATAATAGCAGTCACGTACTTAATTTTGGCATTATTTCTCTAAATTATATAATTATAAACTAAGAAATAGATAGTCAATAATTCGGTCATACGAATTAACGTGTTCTATTTGTTATTTCAAATATTTTAATACTAAATATTTATTTTTATTGTATTTTATTATGAATGTATTTTATGCTCTGTATAGTAATACATGCGTAACAAATAACTAAAATATAATACTCCAAGCCCTTCTTTTGTTTTTAAGTTACCAAAAACCATCATCAGGATCATCGTGCTCATTAAACCAAGGATGTATCTTAATTTTAAAATTAAAAAAAAAAACAATTGTTTTTACATTTAAAAACCAGTATTGACATTAATTTTACCCATGCAGTGGCGACCCTAGCGGATCAGTCGTTCGTTTAAAACATGGCGCTGCCATATTTGACCAGAAAAACCAGTTTTTTAATTTTCAGCAAACTTACCATTTCAAAGACCTAGGGAATGCGATTTTTCTACAGAACAATTTCAGTATTTTTGTTTATAACAATAATTTTGTAGATCTTCCCACGTCAAAAAAACTATAATTTCAAAAAACTCCATGTTGTTTGTTTTCGGTAGTGCTCAAACAAGTGTGACCATGTGCAGCCGAAAGAGAAATCTAATTGTTTTCTGTCAAATTTTAGCTTTATAAACGAAATTCAAGGCTAGCACACTGCATCTGCTAATTTTGAGAAAATAGCAACAAAATAGCAACTGTTTGTAAAACAGTCAAAATTATTTATTAAAGCTATCGCAAAATCACCGGAAATGGCGGCAAAGGTAGCGAGCGGCACGAACAAAGTGTTCCAGAACGTGAGTATCCGGTGGGTGAATCACCGAAAGACAGCTGATGCCGATAAAGTAACCTCACTTTGTGACTGTTCCCCCGGTGGCCACAAAAAAAGGCATAATAATTAATAAATAATGCCGCATCCCGCTCTGCCAGCATACATTTTCGAATAAAATTTCCTCCTATCCTAATAAATGTCCTTCCCCGCAGCACGACGATGTGCACATCTCGTTCGAGGACCAGCAGAGGATCAACCGCTTCGCCAAGCACAATGCCCGCATGGACGAATTCAAGGCCGAGTTGGACCTGAAGCGCAACGAGCTCAAGTGCGTGGAGGAGGCGCTGGAGGAGATCGAGTTGTTCGACGAGGACGAGGATATTCCGTTCCTCGTTGGCGAGGTCTTCCTCTCCCACAAACTGGGTGCCACACAGGATCTGCTGAAGGAGACCAAGGATCAGGTTTTGAAAGAAATTGCCAGCGTCGAGACCAAGGCCAAGGTGATCAAGGCGGAAATGGACGAGCTGAAGGCCCACTTGTACCAGCGTTTTGGTAGCAACATCTCCCTTGAAAGCGATGACTAAATTACCCATTGTGCATTTAACAGAATAGAGTACACTTTAATTTAAACTCAACTCAGAGAAGCTTTGTTGATGATGGGATGAAAATTATGACTTTCTATGCTTATAACTGATACAATATTCATGATATGAGGTACTCTTTGGAGTTTGTGACCCGTGACTTGCGGTGAGCCTGCCTTTGAGAGAATTTCATTCCTTCTACAGGTGCTTTAAAAATAGAGACCACTTAATTTATGAATGTCGGCTTTACCACTTATAGCTTAGAGCACTAGAAAGTAAATGATAAGGGCGATAATTAGCAGAGTGACAATCATTCCGCCAATGAATATTCGACGATCCTCCACTAGTCGCCGCTCAATAAGCTTCATCGTGTGATTGGATAGGCCCAGAGTGCTGCCAATCGCCTGGATCCGCTTGTGGGCTCCGCCTAGAGTCATTCTTTGGGATATTAGGCTCTCGAGGATGCCACTGCCCGAGGCTATCATGTCGTCGACTCCGCGATGGGCGTTGCCTAGCTGGGAATGGTGCTGCAGTTCGTAGTCTAGGTTCAGGCGCGTGTCCTCCGGCTCGGAGCTGTTGGCCGTAAACCTGTGGTTCAGGAGCTGTTCCCTCTCGGAGAGTTCTTGCATCCGTCGCTGTCTGCGCTCTCGAGCGGTTTGCAGGGCGGTCTGTAGGTGTCTCAGGTCGTATTTCAGTTGATCCACCCGCAGCTTGGAACTTTGCCTCTGCGATGGTGGCACCTTGAACAGAAGCACATCCAACCTGTCGCAGTTGCTGTGTAGTCAAAGTATAATCCAGTTTTATTATTAGATACTAAGGATAAGTAAGATTGTTACACCCACGAATTGGCCTGTGTTATCTTCAGCTGAATTCCGTTTTCCACGTCAAGAGATTCCTGGGCACTTAGTTGACTCAGTCGCTGAAAGTCCCGCTCTATTTCCTTCACCGCATGGTTGGTCTGGTGGTACAGGGTCTCCATTCCTCTATGGCTTTAGTAGCGGTATATCCACCAATTAATAATTTAAAAATAAATAATAATTAATCAGCTTTTTCAAAAAGCTGACGCGTTGCATTGAACTGATGCAGTGTTGCCAGTTCAGCTCTTTTATAGCTAGATCCAGCATATGTGAAATGGGAAAAGCTTATGAAATTTTTAACAAGTTTATAGCCTTAAAAATAGCGTATTTTAATATTCTTAAAGCATATCCTAGCAATAACTTCAACTATTTTTTTTATAGGAAAAAATACTAATATTATAAAATTGTTTGTTTTTTAATGGTGTTCATATGATCGAAAAGTTAACATATTTTGTGTTCATCTGTTTTGGGCTCCGAAATTGCTTTGATTTCTTTAAAATATTAAAGTTTCTTCACATATTGTGAAGATTTTAGGATACAAAATAGTTAAATTGTTAAATTAACACAGGGATGAAGTTAAAAACAGACAGCAGTCCTTTGCGTTATTGACAATTTAAATGCCTTCCTTGTCACTGTACAATGCCGAAGTAAAACATAAATTCCGGAACATTTCAATACTTTGAATGCAATACTTAGAAAAGGGTTTATTAATAACAGAACTATTTATGATAACATTATTTTCAATTTATTTTTAGCTACTTTTTTCACAGAATCAGTAAGAAGGGTCATCACTGGCAAAACTAAAAGTGTGACCGCAACCAAGACAACTTCACGAGCGCTGCCAGACTTAGACTATCGATAGTAACGATGCTTTTGAATAGATATACTATCGATGTTATACTATCGATGTGCTCAAAAAATATCGATGTTTAGAAAATTCGAAAAGCATCGATGCATCGATGTTTTCATCGATTTTTTTCCAGCTCTAGCAGAAACCACAATGGCGAATACATCAAGTACCGGCGTTGGTAAGAAATAAATTTGATAAATTAAGGATTTGGCAGCCTATTAACGTGATCCGTGCCTGCCCGGACTCCGGACCACCTATTGGCCGCATTTCCCACCGTCCGGCGGCGTGTTTAGCGCCGCAACGAGCGTGAAAAGCAAACCGAAATGTGTTTGTATGTGTGAAAATGGGGAAAAGAAGACGGAACGAAAGCAAGGGCGACGACGAAAGCCGATAAAAGCGAACGGAGCGATGGATAGTTTTGCAAGCGGGCCACGCCGCTTTCTTGTTACCTTTTCGATCAATTCCGTTGGAAAAACGCTGCTGCAATTGCAGTAATTTGCTCCGTGACTTGACATTTTCCGAAATATCACCCCCCCGTGCGACGCCCTCGGTGCCCTCTCTTGCGCTCTTTAGCACTCTTCCTCTTCCCATTAAGCTTTTGAATTTTTTTTTTCCACACTTGCGTTTTGCGTGCGTTTTGCAAGCTGATTTTCTAATTAAATTAGCTGCAAATTTCATTTGCTCGGATTGTTTTTGCAAATGCAGAAATTATGCGCCTCCCCTCCGCCGTCGCCGCCGACACACCCTCCACCGCGCCTCGCGTTATGGTTTCTTTTTTTATTCGCACTTCTTTTTTTCTTTTTGTTCTCGTCGAGCGCACGAAAATGCGTGCAAAGTCACACGGGCGCAAAACAAAAACAACACAAGAACGCAAACAACAACAACGCGTACCCATATGACCCCACACAGAAAGAAACAAGGCGCTGAAACCGACTGAAACAGGCTTTTTGGTATTTTTATACCCTTGCAGGGTATTATAATTTTAGTCAGAAGTTTGCAACGCAGT